>BMAO01000672.1:0-27325 GCA_019973975.1 Trichonephila clavata | reverse complement strand
GCATTTCAAATTTTGTTTATTGTAAAAAATAAAGTATACGTTCCATCTTAAAGCTTAAAAAGAGAATAAGGCACAATTTTGGCAAACAAACATAGTTTTGCGTAATTTATCAAGAAATGTGTTTACTGGTATTTATCATAACTTTTCATTTGTTATCTTTATTGAGCACTACATATCATTTATCCCATAGGTTCTCAACGTGGGCGATAACGCCCCCTTGTGAGCGTTTGAGGCTTTTATGGGGGCAGTAATAGCCCTAGAATAAGTTCGGGGCTTTGAGATGGTATAGATGTGCATGGGCAGATGCACCAAATATAGTCTTCAGAAGACTGAAAAAACATGCTGGTTATGTACAAACAAAAGTAAACTTTAATACTGGTTACCTTATGTTGCATGTATGTATCTCTAAAATTGTATATTCATGGCAATAGCTATTTCAGATTTGCAAGTAAAAAAAATTGGGTGCCTTAGAAAAAAACTAAATTACGAAAAATATATTCTATTAGTAATTGTCAGATCTAAGAGGGAAATCTCGTGGGATAGGCCGTTGCAAACGTTTATACAGCAATTTGACTTTCCTTAAAGAAAGAGACAAGTTTGTAAGAGAAATGGTTAAACAATAAATTTAGAAGATAAAATTTAATTCATGCTTTTAGCATGTATTATGTACGCTTTTATTTATCTGGAGGGGGAGGGAGCGGTATCGAAATATTTACTAGAAAAGGAGGCGCCAGTTCAAAAAAGGTTGGGAACCTATGGTTTATCCTGACTTAAATTAAGTCTACTTGGGTAATTTTTTTATAACTTTCTCGCCCGTAATGAAAGGGACTAGGTATCCTAGTGGTCAAGTGAGTAAGAGTGAGAGAATATTAACGTCGCACTGTTCTGCTACACGAGGGCTTTTGGTGACGGACCTCGTAATTTTAAACCATGGTCAAGTGACGAGGACGACTCTTGAGCTGGAATCCCCTCTCCTAACTACCACACCACACCAACAGGAGGATGTTTGAGCTCTCGACAGATTTAACGTGCATAGCTCCCTTACACGGCGGGTCTTCAGTGGCACTGGGATTGAACTCATGATCCTAGTGGTCAAGGTCTTGAACTTGTAACTGGCGTGTCATGAATTCGTTCCCGCCATGTGAAGCACTGATGCATGTTAAATCTGTCGTGTCTGTAAATCCTCACATTGGCGTGGTGTGGAAGCTAATAGAGTGGTGTTCTAGCTCAAATGTCGTCCTCGTCACTTGACCATGGTCCAAATACTTGAGGTCCGTCAGTGAGATGTTAATAAACACTACTTACTAGAAACAAAATGAGACCTATTGAAAACTGATCTCATAATTTTGAATCGAATATTATGGCTAGAAAATATATCTCAGTAATCTCAGCAGAAATTTCAGCATCTAATTTATATCAAATATTTTGACTAGAAAAAACATTTTATAGATACGGCTTTGGGCAAAAATTGAAGAAAGAATGAACTTTTTTCATTATAAATATTTTAGTTCTCCTTTCACGGAAAACACTTCTACCATCATTATATTTTGCCTTCATGTATCTAGAACTTCGATATAGGGGTGGAACTAAAATTTTGAAATGTATAACTTTAGAGAGGATTTTATTCAGAAATTTTAACAATAAAGCACCCGTTATTATTTCAATTTGTCGTAACTCTGAAAATAATACGAATTGTTCAAAAGCTTTAGCTCTACCCCGGTATAGAAGTTCTAGCTATACATAGGAAAAACATTATAATGTAGAAGCATTTCTCAAAAAAGGAGGATGTTTCGAAAACTTGTCAGTTTTTTTACCAAAATATTCAATTACAGTAGAACGTCGTTTATCCGAATCAATTGGGACCGGACACCTTTCGGATACGCGATTGTTCGGATAACCGAAAACCGAATGCGATCCATGCAGTATATGATACTGGACACTATACAAATATTGAAAATCATCCTATGCGGGAAACGTGCTTGAGGAAAAAGCCAAATAGGTGCAATAATCACTTATTTTTCGCTATTCCATTGTACACCTTCGTTTTTTCACTGCAAGGTCTCTGATTCTCTTCAGCAGCAGTAGTTAAGTAGGACGGCACTTTGATTGTTGTTCGTACCATAGCTGTCTCTAACGCAGAAACGAGTCAGCATTTGCTACTTTCGTTGTTTTTGTCCTCGTCTTCATCCGTTTCATCGTCGACATGGTCAGATTCTTCTTGCAAGGAAGTCACTATCTCGTCATTATTTAGCACTTTAAATCCACGTTCTTCTGAATCGCATGCCATCCAGCTTTCTACATCAACAAAATCAACAAAAGAGCACGTATGCACCCCACCCCCCACACTTGGAAACAAACTGACCTAATATTCCGCGTAGATGCTTACTAAATCACACAACTGAAATTCTCCAAAGATCCTTGACCTTCAGGTTTCTCGTCACTTTTGGTCTCACGCAAATAAATTGTTGAGCACTGCACTGTTCGAAAACGTATCCGGACTTTGGTTCGGATATTTGACGTTCCGGATAATAAACGTTCGGATAAACGAAGTTCTACTGCATATAAATTTTTCTGTCAATATATTCTTAATACAATTTTATATGCATATTCTAATCCAAGTGACACTAAATATCCAAACCTTATTCATTTATTTTCTTTTTCGAAAACACAATTCCGAACGAGTCAGTCAGCTTAAAAAAGAAACACTTGCCAAAATCACAATTATATGTTAACACAAACTATGTGTTAAGTCAGCATATAACTTAATTTACCGCTAAATCTTACAAATTTTTATAAAAGAAAAGTTTGAAAAGGGTTCTAGATCCAGTACAAAGCACTATCTTAAAAAAACAGCAATGCACAAAATCCTGAGGAGAAAAAAGCAAACTAATCACAATATTTGAGACCCATATTTATTCGCATTTAAATATCGACCTCACTTCATCAAACGAGAAGAAATAAGAAAAAAAAGTTTCTCCTCACGCATGATCTCCCTAAAAGTTTAAATTTTCCTAACTTTTATTTCCCCAAAAGGCCAACAAAACAAAATAAACCTCGGTTATCCTCTTTTACCTTTGGGGCGATTCCGTATAGGGCTTCAGTGAAGCGTTCAGAAATAATACTCTCCAAAACGAATCGAAACTGCTACGGAAGCCCCATCGTATGTACGGAAAGATGGATGCAGGTAGCGTTATAAAAAGTCCTATGGGCCTGGGTTTTGAAGAAAACAGAAATGAATCGATTGAGAAGGTAAAGAGGCTGAATCTCTTTTCCATTTGTTTCTGAAAGGTAACAAAAAGCAAGACGGGCCTTTTTGGAAGGTCCTTTCGATGTTTGTGCTTTATCTTATCGCTTCTCCAGACATAAAATGCCGCTTTATTTTGCGATGTCTCTCGGACGGGCTTTAGTGTCAGATGATCTGTAAATGTAGATGGAAAGAAACGAAATCACACGCCTCATTTGTCAGTTTTAAAATAGAGGCGAAAATTGCTTTCTGTAAAGAATTGTTCGGGGTGTTAAGTCATTTTTCAATTCCTACTATTAGTTCACACATTTTTCCTATATATATATATATTTATTTATACATATACAGGATCATCAGAAATGTATGAACCAATTACAAAATATATTAATTCCCAGATGAATAAACAGAAAATGATTATTAATATGTCGTAATTGCAGATCTAATAGTTCTAAAACAGTATGTATCATCTATTACTCCTCCTTTAACTCCCTTAGCAGTACATTTCCACAAAATCCGTTCTTAGAGCTTGTTGACTTAACAAAAGGAACAAACTTACCCAATTTCAAGTCACCAAATTTGCTTCAAAATTATTGTAAAATTTTTAAGTGAAAATTTGTACCGAATTGTGAAAAAACTTTTTGAAATAAGGTTAAGACAACCGTAAGACTTTGAACTCTATCAAAGTATTCAGACGATAGATATACCACAATAGGTATTATACGATACGCGTTATTTCCCCGTGTCCACATACATAAAATTTTTAAAAATGTACTCTTTTGCTCTGTCTCTCATTTTATCTGATTTAAAATATTTTCTGGAGGCTAAAAAATGTCCTTTTTTTCCTTTTTCTCTTTTCTTTCACTTTTTTTCTAATTTCATCCGACTTTCCCTTTCGTTTCGTTTCATTTCCTCTTTCTCTATTTCTATTTATCTTCTCTTTTTACTTTTTTTTCTTCTTACTTTTTCTTTCACTTTCTTTCTCATTCTTGAACTCTCTTTGTATTTATCTCTCTCCCACAGCGCGAAATTGTGGCTTGGATTGTTTCTGTTGAGTTGTCGTTTCGAATCTTGGTCTTGGTGGATGCACGTTAAATCTCTCGAGGCTCGAAGTCGTCACATGGGCTTGGAAGGTAGTTTAGAGTTAAGAGTGTTATAGAGCTCTGGCGCGGTCCTAGTCACTTGACTGTGGCTCAAAACTATGAGTTCTATCTCCCAAAGTCCTTGTATAGGTTTAAACGAGTAACGTTAATAGCCATCTTATCAAATATCTCCCTCCTCCTTGAAACATGAGAAACAGTTACAAAATACAGTAGCAGAGAATGCAGTCAGGTTAATATTTTAAAATCCAAATTTTAAAGATTTCTTTAACTTATTCGAAATATTTAATGAGGAAACATTCGAAATTCAATGAAGGCTATTTTTCGATGCTCCCTTTCTAAAAAAAATTATTTTATGTGAAACATTCCTTTATATTTATTTTATATGAAATCTAATTTTTATTGAAAATTCACTCTGTATGAAAAAGAAAAACATTTGAGAACCAAATTTGACTTTCTGCATTACCAAATTAGATCAGTGCTTCTCAAACTTTCAACATTTGCGACCCCAATTTTCATCACACACCCCTCCATACAATAACAATGTATTGAATTCAATAATAATGTACTTTGACACTCAAGCTACAATACGACTTTAATTATAAACCGTACAAATTATCTAGGTTAAGTATTAAATTTTGTGTATAATTTTATACATGACAGTCACATGGGATCACTGGTATTTATTAAACTTGTTCTTTAGTATTGTTAAAATGAATTATCCAATACATTGTGCAGTACTGATACATTTATAAGTTTATTATCTGCGTAAATGTGTATTTAATTTTTATTATGTCTTAATGTATTTTGTTTTGCTTTTTAGTAAATTAATAATATTTAAAATAACCTTTTATTCCCACTTTTCGATATGCTCGCCCCCCACGGTGGGTTGTCACCCCCCCCCGTTCCCGAGGGGCGCGAACTAGAACATCATTTGCAATACTAACTCTATTTGCTAACGTATTCCGATGAGCCAAACACTTTTTGTTTTAAATATTTCTACAAAAGGCTACAAAAAACAAATCACTCAACACTCGTTAAGGAGGACAAGTTATGAAAATCAAAAGTACAGTTACATTGCTACCCATATAGTTTTTTTGTTCATATTATAAATTGTATGTATAGGTAATGATATACACGGGAATATCATTCATTATAACATCTTAAGTGATCTTCAGCGGTACATACATTTCTATGCCCACAAACATCTATAATGCAAACTACATTAAACCTCTTTAAAATAAGTGAAAAATAATTTAGTTTTAAAAGTTAATTTAACTACATACTTCACCATATACAGTGTTGCATATTTTTGCACACGTGTGAGCTAAACTTATTAAACTATTTAGATATTAAAAAAGTTTGTTTTTTTTTACTTTCGCATTTTCATTTCGACAATTTTCAACAAAATAATAGCGAAAATGTTTGAGTGCTTAAAAATTGAATGCGATCTTCTCTAAACATTTTAATCAGAATAATGTTTACAAAACGCTGGAGGTTTATCTTTTCCCTCGCATCAATACATACCTTTTATAGACCTAAACAGCATCGTTATACAAAAAAAAAAGAAACGATGTGGAAGACAAAAGAAAAAAAAGTCTTTGTCTTGTTACGCATGGAAATACGTCTGAGCTGCATAAAATCTAGAAAGGAGCAAAAACTTAATGACAAAAAGTGCAAAAGACAACATTGACAACTTACAAAAGCAAACAGATCACTCTAAAATCCTCTTCTGAAGTATTTTTGCATAACTTTGATCTGCCGGGGGCATTCACTGTCAAAAAACATCGAAACACAGTGCGCCGGAAACGAAATCGAAGACAGGCCCTCAATACACATAAACCAACAGAAGCTTGTTTGTAGCGGATTTTTTTCTCCTTAAAACAAAACGGAAATAGATACGAAAAATAGAGGACTGTAAAAAAAAAGACTTCATAGACTGCTGTTTCTTTTTGTATTTTTTTATTTTCTCCTTATTTATCTATTCTTACTCTCTAGTCCCTTTGCATGTTTCTGTATGTGTTGGCTACTGTTTTTTTTTTCTCCTCTTCTTCCCTTTCCTGTATATTTTTTCCCCTCTGATCCATCAATTTTCCCTGCAGAGTGCTTCCAGCCCCGGAAAACATGTCGGTAATCCCATAAGGCATAACAACTACAAAGACGCTTCTAACCTCTCTTTCTCTCTCCCCCTCACTTTTGTCCCCTCTCCCTCTATCTCCACTGTGGTTAAGTCAAGGAATAAAATCCGAAAGGGAAAAAAAACTATACAGGCAAAAAGGGGAAGAGAGAAAAGCAACCTCTTATATGACGTCAAAGCAAGAAGACTGGACTTTGAAACAAATGCATTTTAGCTAGACAGCCAGCGCCCCCTCGTGGGAAAAGCGTGCATATGTATGACCGTTTTCCGGCCTAGCTGAGTGGTTTTTAATGGACCATGACCCAGCTTTGAGACCGCTTGGGAGTATGGAATCTCTTCCCTTTCGGGATTTGCCGTCTTTTGATCGGGATTTTTTTCCCCTTTATTAGTATTTTTTTGACAAAGCAACACATGTTCTTTTGTTTCTCAATACGGAATCACAAGTAAAATAAAAATTGTTGTTCTGTTTATTTTCTCTGTCATGCACAATGGACTAGGATAACTTGACTTTCATGAAAAATGTGAAAAAAGGGAATGAATGATATTGCTAAGATGCGCCATAAAGAGAAAACCCAAACACGACTTGTGTGTGTACATATTTATCAAAGTAAAGTTTTACATTTGATAAATATGTATACTTAAGATGAATTGCTTGAAAAAAAAGAATATTTATCTATTGAGTAAACGTGATTCATACGAATTCTAAATAAAATTTTGAAAGTTTTCACAATTTTAAAAAAAAAGTCCTTTCTTAAATATTGAATTATATATAAATATCTTATATATATTAATATTAAAAGATAAAGAATTTCAGTATATATCCATTTAATATATGAAAGATATTAGCTGTAATTAACAAACTTACGAGAGAAAAATCGGTTCAAAGTTGTTAAGCTCTTTGATTCCACTGAATATGATAAAACGAAGTGATATTGTATAATCCTAAGTAATATCTTCCACACAAAGGTACAAAATACAATGTATATTTTAAAAATTTATTGCGATAATTTTAAGGTTCCCATCAAACGGTCATTTACTTAAATTTTCTTTAACTATTTTAAAGCTAAATTATATTTGTATATAAGTTCAATCTAATGCATTCTAAAATATAAAATTAAATCAGGTTTCTGTGTGATTTTTTTTTTCATTCGATTTCAGCAAATTTACTCGAACTATTTCTTAGCGATGTCTAAAAATTCAGAAAAAGGCTTACAATCAATACAAAAATATTGTCGAAAAAGGAAACAGAAACCTTTGTCAAGATTTTAAATGCCAATTAATTATTCCAAAAAAATAGCATATTAAAATTTAAGATGGCTGGTTGCGATGGGAACCGTGAAAATTATAACTACGGTTGGTTTTTTGCAATATATTATATACATCTAACCGTGTATATTTTTCTATAGTCTGTACACAATTTATAATTTTCCATATATTTTTATATTATTATGGACTAAATTCATGTGACGTCATAACCACGTGATAATTTTAAACCACGTGTTTTTAGTCAATCAAGATCAAAAACACATGTGACGTCATAGTCACGATAAATGCAATGATCTATTTTGAGCAAATCAATTCATGCACTTCGTTACTGCCAAATTACGCTTTTTACAGAAACTTTTTTTTTAAATAATACTTGTCACTTTATTTAAAAGTTAACGTATAAAACAAGACTGCTTTTTCTTTAATTTTAATCTTTTTGCAGAAATTTCTTTTTATAGCTCTTGAGCATCTTTACCCAATTATGCAATTTGAAATTTTACCTAAGTTTTACAAATAGAATAAAAAGTACGAGCTATATATAGTTTATTGTCCGTTTTGAATTCAATGTAGAACACGTGTTTATATTATGTGACCGTCATGAATTTAGTCCATTGTATGTTGTGTGTTTCTACTATTTTATAAAAATCTGATGTTATAATTGTATTTTTCTGTTACCTCATATAAAAACCTCTCGATATATCGCTACTTTTAAAATCGAATCATAATTACTTGCTGCGGTGATTCTTACTGATGATCATCTCAGCAAGAGTTAATTAAATTTAATTGACTTTAAGTGTAATCTGTTGTTGATATTAAAAATATGAATAGTAAGTACACTCATGTCCATAAATTAAGGATAATGAAGTTAATGCAAAGAAAGAGACAGAAGCAAAATAAATTTGACTTATTTATAGGTGTATTTATTAAACAAAAGGTAAAGAGCAAAAAAGATGCTATATGTTTGACATAATTAATAAAAATTGCGATTTTTACTCCCTGGAGAAACTTTCAAAAAAGAACCTATTTACATAAAACAGTATTATAACATGGTTAGTATGATGGTTAATACGGAGTATGTCTCCGGAACGATGCAATACAGGCCTTACAACGCCTACGCATGCTGAGTATCAAATTATCAATTTCATCTTGGGGAATATTACACCACTTATCAAGCAATGCCCTCTGAAGTTCCGGTAGACAGGTGGGAGGGGGTTGACGGACTGCAATTCGTCGGCCAAGCATATCCCACACATGCTCTATTGGATTCAAGTCCGGTGAGTATGCTGGCCAATCCATACGGGTGATATCCTCCGATTGAAGGCATTCGTCTACAATGTTTGCAAGGTGAGGACGGGCGTTGTCATCCATAAACAGAAATTCAGCACCCACGGCGCCCCGAAACAAACGTACATGTTGTTCCAGAATGACATCCCGATAGATGTGGCCGGTCATCGTTACACTCTGAACATGCAGGTCAGTACTGGAACCAAGAATAATTCCTCCCCAAACGAGCCATCCTGCACCACCGTAACGGTGTCGTTTAATGGTGTTGTTATCTTGGTGGTAACGGGTACCTGGCGCTCTCCATATGAAAGTCCGGCGAGAATCAGACTGCAAACTAAACCTGGACTCGTCGGAAAAGATCACACAAGACCACTGTTGCGGTGTCCACAATGCATACTCTCTACTCCAGGTTAATCGCAGGCGACAGTGAGTTGCGGTAAGGGGAACACATCTGACAGGCCTACCAGCATATAGACCAATGTGCCCTAAGCGTCTGTACACGGTCTGCCTTGAAACTGTCGTACTGGTAGCTGAAGAGAGCTAACGAGACAGGTCTGATGCTGTGCTCCGTCTGTTTCTTTTGGCAGTAACTGCCAAATACCGGTCTTCATTCAGCGTTGTAACTCGGGGGCGACCTGTGCTGTAACATTGCCATCATCTTGGAATCGTTGCCAAAGCCTGGAGATGACACTCTGGGCGATTCCAAGTTCCTCGGATACTTCCAGCTGGGTACGTCCCCATTCCAGTTGTCCGATAATTCTACCACGTAAAAAAATCATCTAAATGCTTCCTTTGTGACATAACTATGCGGTTATTGCACTGAAAGGCTTTTAAAGCACTTGTGAACAATTTTACTTCTTTGCCACCATTCCTTATATACCGCTCTCTTACACTCTCGTCATTTTGACGTACTATCCGCGCCGTCTGGTATTTTCCTGTAATTTGCATATTCTTCAAGATGTGTGTGATAATTCTACAAGTGAAATTTTTATTTTAGAGTTCAATATCTGTGTGATTCTGAATTATCCTTAATTTATGGACATGAGTGTATTATGGGGAATTGTGTTCGTTTGCTATTTTTATTTTGCTTGTTGTAAAATTGCAGTATTTATAAACGAATCCATTTGTAAAGTGAGCATGCATTTTTTTTTTTTAATTTTGCTTTTAAAATAGAACTCCACAGCTTTTTTAATCCTTATTTTTGTTTGAATTGCTTTTCAGAGTCTGTCCACAAATCTCAAAACCATCGGTTGGAACAAAAGAAAGAGCGATATAGCCAAAAATGCGATATATCGAGGCGCGATATAGCTAGAGGTTAGTGTACTACTAAATTAATATATTTATTACGATATATATATTTCTCTGTCTATATATTTATATATATATATACTTTTTTAAAGAACTCAACTCACTGTTTGTTTTATTTGTTCATTTATTTGTATTATGTAATTGAATATTTAAAATACGAAATATCAATATATATGAGATATATATATCATAATACGATAGGTGAGGTCTTTGTAAGATAAAAGGCTGTTTTTTTATTTAAGGGGACATGACACGATTTATGAAAAAAAATCTTTGATTTAAAATTTTTCGCAGATATTTTTGGCTGCTACTTATATAAAAAAATTTTGTAAAAAAGTTTTTGTGTACTCAAAATATTCTAAAAATCTAACCATTTATTTTTTTATAGAAAAATTTAAAATTTCATGAAGTAAAATTTAAAATGCTATCACCCTATGTAATTGGCATGCATACATGAAATTTTATTGACGACTGATTATTAAAAAATGTTATATGATTTTGAGATAACGAGTTTGATATCTCTCTCCGCAAAATGCTTTTTTTGTGAATATATATTAAAAATGAAGCCCAGTGGCTGAGTGGTAGTGAATTGCGTTTCCGCACCACAAGTCCGGAGCTTAAATCCTGGCCTGGGCAAGGTCGACTCAGGCTTTCATCCCTTCAGTGGGTCAATAAAATGAGTATTAAGCTTGCTTGACAACTGAACACTGGGGGTTTCGTTTCAGACTGACCACTGGACCGAAACATCTGCACTTGCATCCCAATGCCTAAGGTCACGAAATCGAAGGCCCTCATGTGCTGTTGCGCCACTGAGTTTATTTCAGTACTTACTGAAAATTCCTTGGAAAGTGTATAAATTCTGTGAATCCAATTATTTTTAAAAAGTAACTGATTTGACCCAAAAATACATATCAACTTTTGTTACATTCATAAATAAAAAGAAAAAATATTGAAGCATTTGGCCCCTTCGGAAAAACGCCTTAGGATTTGAAATGAAGAAAAACTAGGCATTTTTTTAGATGAATCAGCTTATTAAGCTTTTATTTGTCATTAAGATGCGAAGGAAAACCAACACAATAGTTATCATAACTATGGTTTTTTTAACTTACAGCTTTAAAATTCTGTATGATTATTAAAACAACAATTTAGGCCAAAAAAATCTGATTTTATTATTTTTTATTTATTTTTGACAATTGAATCGTATTATGTCCCCTTAATTATATGCTTTTGTTTAATGAAATTGCATCGTTTCCATCTGTAACAGAGCACGAAATAGATAATAATATGCTAATTTTCTTGGAAAGATCTCTATCAGTATAATTTAATTTGAATGGCTAAGAAAATCATGAGTGATAGTCATGGAAATAAAATAAGCATTATAACCATTTTCAAAAATGCATGATATATATGCAATGTTTTATATAAGCCAAAAGTTCATATTTTCGCTAGAAACAAATACGAAGTTTTCAATAAAAATAATTTTAAGGCCATTTAATAAATGAGACTTAACAAACATGCCAAATACGTTAATTTTGTAAAAGAATGTTGGCTACAACTGAATAAGGGTTGTCGCGGCCCGTAGGTTGTGGATGCTAGAAGATTCGAGGAAGGAGCAGACATGACCTCAAAAATGGCTACTTTTATTCTATCTTTAACATTTTATGAAATATACAATTTTATACCTTAACTCTGGAAACAATCTGAAATACTAACCCCTAACCGGATATACTATATTTCACTTATCTGGAGTTGGAGCTCCTTGTTATTATCCTTCTCGAACCCTGTTAGCTCGGTCAGCTCCAAAGATGTTTACTTCCACAATCCCTAGTGGATTCTACGTCGACTATTAATCTCAAGATGCGCGACCACCCTGTAACTATTCACCTTTTCTAGCACTTGGATTTCACGCTTAATGATCAACTATTAGCCATTAACCTCACATATTCAACCTCAGGCAATTAAATAGTAGTTACATTTGCATAAAATTAAGTCATCTCTACGGAAAGTGGTTTTTAAACAAAAATCCCACTTAAAAATATTTTCCCCATGAGGATTTGTCGAAGAACCCGAATAGTACTCGTTACAGGGGGAACACAGTAATAGTATTTTTCTGATGCAATTTCATTGAACAGAAGTTATTTATTCAATCGTCATATATATTTACAATAATTTATTCTTCATTTTTATATTGTTTAATTTGTATTGAACTTACTTTGAGTGAAAGATTTTGTATTGCTTTTCTATAATTCCAAGAACGTCTTATAAAAATTCTGAGCCATAAATCCTGCTCAGCAACTTAAAACGAAATCCACTTTTGTATTCTCTAAAATGAACTGAAACTCTTGCCTTTAAATGCCTGGAAACCATACACCATTTTCTGTAAAAATAAAGGCAGGGAAGAAAAGGCGTTACTATTTTATATAAAACGGCGTTGGAATTCAATGTGAAGGCCAGCTCTCCGATGCTTTTCCCACCCGTTATAAAATTACATCCACAGTTCGCGAATCTATTGGTTCCGGAATCCCTCCTCTTTTACTTGAGAAATGAGATTTTATAGAAGGCCGTTTTACATGAATGAAACATGAACTTCCTTTTATGTGGAAAGTCTTATATCTCAAAGCATTGATAAAGCTCGCCCATATCAAAGGAGCTAAAGATTCTAAATAGTTTGGACCAAAAGATACGTATATACATTATTCAGTCTTTCTAAAAGGAATTCCTTTTTTAAAAAGTAATTGGGCTCACATTTGTTGATTCGCACACATGTGTTGATTCGATTTATTTCAGAAATATTTTCCAGTAAAGATTGTTTAATACAGAAAAAAAAATTAGCAGTTATATCAGTAAAAAATTGCAAAAAAAACATAATTTTAAATTCACGTTGGCAATTAAAGGTAATATTTGAAACATTAAGGTGATTTCTGAATTTTGTTATAGAAGTTCAATCTGTTATTTTTTTTCTAGAAATACATAAACCTTGCAGAGTTTTCTCTAATACTAAAAAGTTAAATTTAAGTTTAATGGGCTGAAAAGGTCACATGATAAATTTAATCACGTGTTCACCATCGAATTCGAAACTGACATTAAAGACTTGTATTCTTTGATCTATTTGTAAAATTTAGATAAAATTTCAGATTTGGTAATTGTGTAAGGATGTACAAATATTAAGATTCTTCAAATAATTTTTCAAAATTAAAAAAAAAGCTTATTATACTATAGGAGTATTTTTAAATCAAAATTCCTTTTCTTTACCAATGTTATTATTGTTGACAAATTTGTACTTTGTAAAAAAAGTTTCTGTGAGAAGTTGGGAATACAACAAAGCGCATGAACTGATTGGCTGGAAATAAGCGATTACAATTATGACGTTACAATTATTCTATGGCGTCATATGAATTTACGAAATGATTGGCAGGAAACGTTTGACAGCAGTTATATAACTATGACGTCACAAGAACGTGCCCATTTTCTTGTACTGTACAGAGTGTCCTAGACGTTCCAATATTCGAAATCTTTTAAAACATTATTACGTGTGTTTTTTCTTCTTAATTTTTGAAATTTATCGTTTGCAGGTAATTTTATCTCTTCTTTCGTTTTTATCGATTGGTTTTCTTCGCGGTCAATGTTGGAGATTATAAAATTCCACGTCATTTTCTTTTTAAAAGTACACTTATTTTAAAAAATTAAGTTAATCACGCTTTCAGAGAATTCAGAAAGCAGCAGGAGGCTTATTTTGAAGGTAAATCTTATGTAGTAAGGAATTTTAGAACAAGAATTATTCACAACAACTTCAAAACATTTTTATCTCATGAGGCTTAGTTTTGATTTAAGTAGCCACCCGAACAACTAAACTCTCTTATTTTGGAGATGAAAATCATCACTTGAATATGTAAAAACCTTCATACTCTCAAAAAACTAGCATATGGTGTGTTGTATCTCGCAAAAAAGATTGTTGGGCCTCTTTTAACAATAGACACCTGTTTCTAGTCAACTGTTGATGAATCTGTTTATAACAGAAATTATTCAATAGTTTATTGTATTATTAGAAATCAAATAGCGTGGTTCTTGCTCCTAACAATACTATGAAGCATACCATATAAGTAATAGGGTCACTTCTTAATACCTCTTTGGTGTTCGATTTGGCTCAAGAAATCTTTAGCCACCTCTTTCCTTGATTCAAACAACCCTTTTTCCCATGGGGATGTTTAAAGAAAAAAGTTAACGAAGATAATTCCTTCACAATAGATGATTTATAAAACTTATTATGGCACCAAAAATAAATAAAGTCACTCCCAGCATGTTGAAACACGTTTCTCTAAATATGCGAACGCGAGTTAAAACTTTGACACTTAGAAATTGCATTCTGAATATTTAATACAAATGTAAGTTCAAACTTTATTATGCGTTATGTTAGAAGTGCTTTTCCTTAACATAAAAAAACTATTTTAAAATTGTTTTTTATTATAAATTTACGAATCATATCAGTATGGGAATTCTTAGGACACCCTCGGTAGCAAACAGACAAAAAAACAATCACGGCAAAGGAACAAAAAATAAATTACATTTTTAAAGGTCTAGTGAATGAATATTTTAAATATTCATTACATCAAAGTCACAAATTATCTCAAATGCAGCTAAAAAACCTCAGTTCCCCGTTATAAACATTTTTATTGTTTCAAAGATTATACAATATATTTCGGAATCAAAAAGAATTTTCTTATCTTACCAGATTATTTTATTAATTAGCATTTAAAAATTTAATTTTCATTTATATTTTAATGTTAATTCAATGAAGCATTGGCCTTTCATTATAAGCTGCTTTGAAAATTTGATTTATGAATTAACTGAAAAGTTGTTTGGTTTTCAAAACAGATAAAACTCTATCGTACAACAGTTATAAAATTGTAAGCTTAAATAAAACAAAATATGTCTTATTATTAAAATATATATATATATCAATTAAATTAAGAAAATTACTATGGTACTCGTTAAATGCTTATACTGCATTTCAGAGCTGTAACAAAGATTAAAAAAGTAAACATAAATATATGCAAATAGAACATTTCAAAATTTTGTTAAAATCCTATTTCCATTCACACCTGTGGCAAAAAAATGCCAAATTGCACCAATAGTTCAATTTTCTGTATTTGACTTCTATCCAATATGAGGATAGTAATCCGCCGAATTGGCGATGAATGAAGTTGTGGACTAAAATAGGATCCAACTTTTCTAGAAATATCTTATGGCCAGGAGAGAAAATTCTAATGTCCACTTTATAAAGATTTTATTTGACGTTAAGCTTCAAATTCAAGTTAAACATGTACTACACCCAAGCAGGATCTGGGAATTCTAGTTGCCTTTCAAAACTTTGGCTCAAAGTTATTTAGTTTACAACTAGCTTCACAACAATTTCACTTTATGTGAACATTAACTAGCTTCAAGTACGTTCCTGAACAATTGAATTCTGCTTTAATTAAAGTGGTCAGAGAGTAATTTTATGTCTTATTACTCAAAATGTGGAACTAATGTCGGCCATTTTCACAACAGGTGCGAATTAAATATTTTTATTCTAACTGAAAACTATAAAGAAGAATTGCAAACGATATTATTTTGAATTCTGTTTTAAAGTACAACAAAAATGTATTTTTTTACATAGGATGTAAAATTTGTTTAAATTGCAATTAAATAAACTAGAAATTCTTGGAATTAAAAAGAGAAATTTTATTTATTATTTTTAATTATTTACACTTAAATGTGTTGTAGATTTAATTAATATAACTTGAATTAGATCATCTCGAAATTTGAAATTATTTTTCGTGAAAATCGAGTACAATTAAGCATGTAAACCAATTGAAAATTATTGCTGAAAAACGTTTTCGTGAAATAAAGTAAAATAAAAAGAAAACTTTTTTATATTAAAAATTAGTTTATCATATTAAATTTACACTTATAAACTTGCAACAATTGCGAGCTTTTGTTGTATAGAGAAATTATATATTGTGTTAAAGTAATTATAATTCATGAAAGAAGCGTACAAAGTATATACCCTAGATTGATTGTATATGACACCTATACTTCATTATTATTTATCTCGTATCTAATTTATTTATTTAAGACCTACAAGAAATAAAATCTAATGCCTTTCTCTTTTTTTATAATGTTTTTGCTGTCTAATAATTGGTATTTTCTATTTGATGTTTCTAATCTATGCTGAACAAAAGTTGTTTTTTTTTGCATCCATTTGCATTGAGTTGTAAAATATGCTCCTTGACAATTATTAACTATTCCGAGTAATTATTTTTAACCAACGTACCATAAAAGAATCCTCTCAATCAGCTTAGAAGAGTTTCGTAATAGTTATTCGAGCAAACAACTAATGACTATTAAAAAAAAATTCTTGTGTATTCTTAATGCCTTCCGTGCAAAACTTTTAAAGGGAAAAAAAGGGGAATTTTCTTAATTTTGCTTTAATGTAATGCACTTTTAATTAAAGACTTGTGGCTCTGTGGTATAAAAAAAACTCGTTCGAAAAAGTGTATTAAACAATGAAAAAAGAACTTCTCGGTGTTTTTTTTTTTTTTTTAATTCTTTGATGGAAACTTTTCTTTTTAAATGTAATCAGATTTATTTGCTTTTAGAAGATTTTTAATATGACATATGATAGAAAAAAAAAGGAATTTTTTTCTTGGTGAATACGAAAATGTTTGAAAACATTCTTCAAAATTCCAATATTTTTATTGAAATTTACTTTCCAACAAACATTTCTTCAAGTAAATCGTAAAAGGTTTTATTGTTTTTCTTATCCCATACTCTCCCTAGCTTGAACGTTTACATAACGTATTATACATGTTTTATTTGTCTTTGAGCTAGTATTATATGTGCATTATTTTTCACTCGCTTTCTCTTTATATATATATATATATGCATGCATATATCACACAATGCTAAATCTTCTCATAAAAGGATATTATCATCTATTTGGTCATATTTTTTTTCAATGTAATTCAGTTTCCTACTTTAAATCATGCATACATAAAAAGTTTTTCTAGATCTACTATTGTTTTCCATAAATATAATTTAATTATTCAAACTTAATAAAATAGAAGTATTATTAGAAAACGTCGACAGAATAAAGTATTTGCAAGCGTAATAAACAAACACACTGGGCATACAAACTGAATATTTTTACACAGTAATCTCTTTTTGAATTATTTATACTTTATGTTTCTTTTTTTAATTTAAAGCACATATAAATAAGTATTATTCTGTGGAAGTATATATACTTCTTTCACGATGTCTTTCTCTAAAAGTTTCTTTATTTTCATTTTGCTTTTTCTCCAGTCCCATCAGCCTGAAGAAGGCTCTTTTTTAGGAGACTTGAAAGCCAAAAAGGTCTTAGCGGATTGTATTGAGAGCTAAATTTATTCTTTTTTGTATCTCTTTCCTTTTGTAAATTTTTCAACGTCAATACTTCTTTTTTTATACTCTCTTCCGGATAAATATTCTGATAATACTATTTCAGAAGGAGAGGAACTGAGAAAAAAATGAGACATATAATTCTTAGTTTGTCGCAGCATTCTTTTTAACAGTGTTTACATAAGCTGTTCAGCAGAAAAGCTATAAAAAGTATTAGATTCCCAATAAATCACATTACCACCGGTGCTTTCTTTCTTTTATTTCTTCCATTTCTTCTTTTTTCTCTCTCTCTCTCTCTCTCTCTATTTCTTTATGTTTTTCCTGTCCCTTTCTCTCAGGTATTCTTTCTTCAATTTTTCTTATTTTTTTTCTCCTTATCAAGATAGCAGAGTCATTTCTTCTTTTTTTTTTCTTTACGATCTATAAACGTCCTAGAGTTTTAAAACTATGGGGTCCTGGGTACGTACGAATAGGGAAAAAAAGGGAAAAGGAAAAAGAGAAAAAAAAAGACAGGCAAAAAGAGAAAAAAAAGTTTAATTCCACGGACGATGCAGGATTTTGAATTGGCTCTCCCACAATGAATGAATGATAGAGTATGGGAACCAGAATGGTGGGAAATTAAATGCATTCGCTCCACAGTGAAATGGCCCAGTTTTCCAATTAAACTTTATTAGTTGAAAGCCCGGGTAGGAAATGAATGTTGGGGGGAAAAAAGGATTTTTTTTCAGGGGATTCTTATGGTGAGAATGTGGTGCCGTAAAACTATTCCGGTCCCTATTCATCATTCGGAAAATAAGATCTTTGTGACACTGGCTCAATTAGACTTAAAGCCAATAACCAGATTTATAAAAATTACGGAATCGAATTTTCGTTTTAGAGTTACTGGGTCTTTCTTGGATTAGATTTAACTTATAATTTAATTTTAGAAAAAAACGCAGTTAGTGACTTAACTCCATTAAATAACTTTAAATGTTATATATAGCTTATATATATATATAAAGTAATTTAGTTTTGTTCTGTTAGATAATTTAAATAGCAGTTATAACAGGTGTTCAAAAATTTAAAGTGGTTTTTTTTTTTAAAAAAATGCAATTTTAAAACTTAAAAAGGTTTTTTGTGAATATTCCTAGAGCCTAAACTTGATCACCGATTTAAAAAAAATAATAAATGAATTTTAATTTAGAGTTACTGTACTTCATTCTTGAATTTATTGTAGCTTAAGAAATAAATTTAACGTAACTAAATAATTTTTTTTTGTTTTTAGTTTTTAATTAAAAAGTGCTTTACCATTGAATTGAATTTTTTTTCACAAATCATCACATTTATATACTAATTGCTGAATTAAAGTTTTCAGTTTTCCTGTTACAGGATTTTGCCTTTTTAAAATATTTAATAAGTCGAGTTATAATTAAATGTGTGGAATTATAAATTTTTACTCATATTTTCACCAGTTATTTAATCAAAGCTCAATAATTTTATGATGTTAAATTAGAAAACTTTAATTTCAAACATTACTATGACCTCCAACAAAATCTTTAATTTGTGTTCTTTTAAAAAAGAGTATTTGATAACTCTGTTGAGTTGAATGATTGCTCACACAACTGCAGTTTTTTGAAAAAGAAATTCTAAAGATGAGTCATCACTTTTCTAAATCCATATAAATAAATTACTATTTTACATGCTTCTGTGCCTTTCATATGGAAAAATTAAATTTTAGGAAGAAATATTAGCCACAATAATCTAGAAATGTTTTGATTTCTTCTTTAACCTTATTTTACAAAAATTTAAAAACTCATCACTACATTGAGAGAGAGGTAAAAATTGCTTATATTGATCTGGCAAAGGATTCTGTGTAACTAAAAAAAATTCAACTTTAATTTCTTGAGCGTATTTTAATTCCGAAATTTTATTATTTTTCCTATTATAAACTAAAGTGAATTAAATTCCTTCATTTATCTATATACATTTTATTAAGTAGAGCAATTGAAAAAGTCATTCATTAAAATTAATTTATTTTAAATGCATATATTAATTATTTTTTTAATTTTACTTTTAATTGGTATTAAAGGTATATATTTGTATATATTTTTTATATTTTTATTAATTGCTGTAACAGGAAATATGAATATATTATTTGGGAATTAAATTTAAATTAAAAATTTGGGATGCTCACTAAAATTTTACTAATAATTTGAATGCTTTTTTTTTCAAAAAAGTAAAACGATTATTTAAAAATAGTAAAAATTAAATTGAGCTTTATGCAAAATGTACAGTTTATATTAGTTGCACGGAATGTTTTTTTTTTTAATTATCTCTCATGAAAATAATTTTACTTTATATTCTATTTTAAAAATAGTTGTATAATTTAAAACTTATGTGAGTACAAAAGCTTTCATTCAAAGACTTGTTTTCCTATAACTAATGCGTTGTGAATAATGTTTCTAAATTATGACTTTTTTTTCGATTTATAATTTAAGACTTTAAGAGCTTATCAATAACAGCAAAATATTTTATTAGATAATTCAGTATCTTGTTTTTCACTGAATTTAATCCCATAAATTTTAGCATAACGTATTTCTAACGCTTTATTTCTTATTATTAATATATAGATAGAGAGAAAATTAATTTTTATATTGGATTATAGGCTTCATCTAAGAAACTTTTGGCATAAATATTTATTATACATTCATAAATTTTGTTATTATAAAGAATTCAGAGAAGGAATGTTAAGCTTACATTTGGCGTCTTATACCCAGCAGCAATGTTTGTTTCTCCTATGAAAATTTGACAATGAATTTTCAAAAGCAAAATAAAATAAAACCAATTTAGCGAAGGAAAATGAGATCTTCGATTGAATAGATTAATTATGTTTGTTTGAATAACATGTGTATTTTTATGGCTAAAGCTTGCTATCCGTAGAATACAACCAATAAAGAATTCCATGAATTATTTATTATATTCAGCCAAAAGAATAGAGGTATTAAGTTATTCAAAAAATATTCTATTTCGCATTTAAATTATCCTTAAAAGTCAACAGCGTGTGTTTTCTGAGTTAACTCTCTAAAAGCGGCATTTTTCTGAATGTAAAATTCTAAATTATCAATTTCTATGCAAATATTTTGCTAATTTCAAACACTTTTTTTTAAAAAATGCAATTTTCTTATTTTATGAGATTTTATAAGAAATATTTTATCGCTAGTAATTTAGTTTTCTTATTTTATTTTGTTTTGGTAAAAAAATAAAGAAAAATCGTTGAGAGAGATTTTTTCAAAACACATTCTCCTTTTGTGAAAAATACTTCTATCGTAATATTTTGTAGGTTTGTCGCTGGCTTTCTGCATCTAAGGTTGAGGGCTTAACCTTGTCCCAAGTTTATGGATTTTCATGATGTAGAAAATTGATAGCATACATGTCATGGGATTATGCGGCATGTAAAAATCCCCTGAGTGCCTATTTGGTTTGGGTGCCCTCCACAAAATTAAATTCATAGAAAATTTCCACATCGTCAGAGCTCAGGTACCTCCATCTGGGGAGGAAACTGGGCGTCAAAATTACTTGTGGCAATTGGTATCGCCTATGTGGTGCCGCCCTGAAAAGTAATACCAGCTCCTGGGGAGTGTACTAGGTTTTCAGTAGTAAAAATACCAGTCTGCAGCCTCATTGGAAATAATAATAATAATATTTTGCTTATATAGAGCTAAGATTTTTAAGATTTAATCAAAAGCTTCTATGATATCTATGTCCGGAACCGTATTTTGCAAAAATGTATAAATACGTTAATTTTTTTTTATATAAATGTTAGTTGAATTTGAACATATATATTAATTTTTTTTTAACAATATTATTACAATAAATTATTGAAATGCCTTTTTTAGCAAAAATGAAGGAAAAACGACATTTTTAAAACATTTTCCTTTATTGGAAAATGCTTCTAAAATAATAATATTCTACTGATATTTAGCTAAGACTTCCGTGAAAAGCTTGAGCTGAGATTTTTGGAAAAATTCACATTATTTTCCGAGTTACTATCAATTGAAATAATAATCTGTGTTTTCTATGTTGAAATGTTTATACTCTGATGCATTAAAATATAAATAAAGTCACTTCTAAATTATATATTTCAAAAATCCTAGTTCAGACTCGGTATAGATGTCTTAGCTATATACAGGAAAAATATTATTATTGCAGAATTTTTCATAAAAGAAGAATGTTCTGAAAACATGTTATTCTATCTTCATTTTATGCCCAAAGTAATTGCATTTAAAGTATTTTTAATTGTAATAATATTCTTTAAAAAATTTATACATATATCTTAATTTAAGTGATACTAAATATCAAAAAGTATAATTCATTTATACACTTCTTTAAAATCAGGGTTTCGAATCAAGTCGGATACCTAAAAATATTGAGTTATTAGCAATTTGTTCAAATAAAAAGAACTGAAAACATGTATAAATATCTTAATTGAATTATAAACAATAATAATGAATAATAAAAGTATCAAATGAATACAACAACATAGCATAGAAAGACTAGAGAATCGTTAAAAAATCTCTTTCCTCTTGAAAGGTTTATTTAGTTCCTTTCACAAAATGCAAAAGAATGTTTCATTCAGCACAGTTTGAGTTTTAGAATCCAAAAATGAATGTAACACAAAATTCAAAAATTTTATTTACTTCCATATTTCGTAAGCGAACACTCAAGCTAACGTTTCACGCAACACAACTGATGCCAAAAGAAGGAAATAAATTTCGACTTTATTTACGAAAGGATTATTTTCTAAAACTTCCAAACGTGAAGAGGAGGGGGGAGGAAAGAGGGGAAAATTTTCCAGCAACTCCATTCCTTCTTACTCAATTAATTTGACACGGGTTCTCATTAGGTATGCAAACAGAATCCCTTTCAACGATTACACTAACTATTTAACCAACAATTTTTTGTGCACTCCTAGTTTACTTTGACGATATCGATACTCAAAGAAAGAGGGACACTTTTAAAAGCGCTGAGGGAAATAAATCTGGAACTGCATAAAAATTTTTGTTTGTTATTCCAACGCTCCTCTGTCCTGAAAGGTAAAGAGGGGAAAAAGAAAGCACTTTTCGCGCCAATGAGAACATTGTTCCGTCCTGTTCTATTCTTCTTTCATTTTTTCTGTTCTGTCTAGGAAAAATTCCCGCTTTCGATCTGCGAGACATCAGCATGAATATTTAAATTTTAAACTTCTTCAAATGATTGTGTTGGATTCGCATCAGTTTTTATTTGCGTCGGTACTTCTTTTTCGAAAAGCGAGTGAATAATGTTCTTTGTGTGTTCCATAAAACAGAAATTGTTATTGAATGGAATATGATATAAAAGCAAATTTTAAAAATTGAATTGCTTTCTGCAATTAAACTTGTGATTTCAAAAGCGTATAAAATGTGTGGTTTCTCTTTATTTGTGTAAGTCGAAACTCGTACTTGTGTCTTTCAGATGAATTGTTTGGTATTATTTTTATTTTCTTATTTATTTATTTATTTATTTTATTTTTCGAAATAAGCAAGAGTTTTAAAATTCAGTTTACTTTTGTTAAATTCATAGTTAAAAGATTTTATGTAAACCGTCCATTGCATATCATATTAATTGTCTTTAACCCTTACAACAGTGGTCCCCAACACACGGGCCGTAGACCGGTCCGTGAATCAAACAGTTCCTGGCCGCGCAAGGAATATTAAATTTTTTCTATTTTATTTACTGTGGTGTATTTCTCCCTGATTTGTGCGACTTTTAATGCAAATATTCCATTGAACATTTCATGTTAAATTGCTTTATAATCATTTTTTGGGTGTAACTCGGCGTTTCTCAAACTGTGGGGCATGATAACTCTACGAGGAGATCGCGAGCATGTTGAAAAGTCGAAAACAATAGATTATTTTAGAAAATTATTAATTTGCTGAAAATAAACAAACAAAAATATTCTGACATAACAAATAAAATACACATTTACACTGATATAATAAATACACTTATACATGTATCAGTACTGCATATGATGTATTTTATAATTAATTTACAAAAGTAAGTTAAGAACAATTTTAATAATTGCCAGTGACCCCATGGGCTTGTCATACATAAAATTATTCACAAAATTTTACACTTATCTTGATAATTTATACTTTTTATTACTAATCTTTAACTGCTGATTAAAAGTTACGCGATTCGATGCCAATGTCACCATTTTCCACGTAGGCATGCGTATGTGATGTATGGGGCACGTAGGCATGCGTAGTGATGCACGTAGGCCACGTAGGCATGCGTATGTGATGTATGAATAAATAAGAAAATCCTTCGCAACAATTGCCAAGGTCTTTTTATTGAATTCCAAAGTCTTAGGAATAATTTAATGAATAGCAGTGCACAGAAAAGATCGTACCTTTGGAATAATTCATAAATTATTCCGAATAACAGAAAAGATCGTACTTTTGGAAGGACATATATATACGTCCGGGGAAATTAATGCTTTGGCTGAGCGAGAACGTTTATACACGCCGATGACATTTAAGAGGTTAAAGTCATATTGTAGTTTTGCATCAAAGTATAGTATTATTGAATTAATACATTCATCGTATAGAGGAAGTAGAGGCGTGGAAAGAAAATTATGATTGAATATTGGGTCGCAAATATTGAAAGTTTGAGAAGCACTGGTGTAGCTGTATTTTATGCTGAAGATAGGTTCAAATACAATGAAATTAAAATTTTCAAACCAAGACAATCTAAAACGTTGACCGGTCCTCTGCTAAAAAAAGAGTGGCGAGCACTGTCTCACAGGATCATATGGTTGCTAATAGTAAATATTAGTATGTAACTGTTTTATTTTGGTTTGTTTAGTAGTAAAGTAAATAAAAATCATTAGTAAAATACATAACGCAGTGTAGTTTGTGAATTTTCTGAGATTAGAACTAATCCTATAGAATTATTTGTCATTGTCAGGCATTTTTTTTTGTTCCAATGTACTTTTTTATTACACAAAATCACTTACCGAATAACATAAAACATGCGAGAAAACACAGTAAAATATTACTACACGACACAATAAACTGAAATAATAATAGAATACAGACCTCGCGAATGTTTTATCATCAACGTTAATTGGTTTGACAATTCTTTTTTTCTTCTCCTAAACACATTCCCCTTTTGTGTAATTGCATTCGGCATATGTACTATTTTGTGATTCTGTATAAAAAACGCAAATAAGGCTATAAATTAAATACGTCAATCGACACCTAAAAAGGGGGGAATGTCTCCCTTAAGGGTTAATAAAGTAATTGGATAATCTCAAATTCGCTAAGTTGTATATAATATAAATCATTTTACATGCAATTGCTACATTGTCAACTCAATTTTTCAAGTAGACTTTGATCTGCAGAGGTTGAGAAAATATTTTTAACTTAATCTTGTAAGCAATACATATGAGTAATAGATGGGAAATTGAACTATTTTTATTTACTTTTTCGTAAATCTATTTCGGGTAGCTCCATTATATTTTTATATTTTGGTTTTCATTGAATAATTTTCTATAACATTATTTGTTAAAGTCACCAAAAATGTTACAACCGACGCCAAACGGAATGTTCCCGCTGGTAATCTTTTTACCACCACATTATCAAAACAAGCCGTGGTCTTATGTCTTTTTCAAAATAGTCAAGAATGAATGAAAACCATGAGAATTAACATTTATTAATATTTTTAACACCCTTTTATTAGCTTCACCTGTATGTAACGAAATATTTGAGCTCCATTTTTACCCACTTTAAAAGGTTAGATTAATTTGAAATTTTCCACACTTGCCAAGTACCGAAGACAATACAATAATTTAATAATTGTCTTCATTGCCCTGATCAGGGTCATCAGGATTAACGATTTCGCGGTTTCCAGATTTGGCGGCTAATTCCAGATCCCATTTCCAGATTTAGTGACTAATTCCAAATTTGGCGACTGAAAGACATGTTATGTTTACAACCCTTAAGCAGGGACGCTCATGATTAATACAAATAAAACAA
The DNA here is from genome assembly GCA_019973975.1 of Trichonephila clavata. NCBI lineage: Eukaryota > Metazoa > Arthropoda > Arachnida > Araneae > Nephilidae > Trichonephila > Trichonephila clavata. The sequence goes on along the minus strand of BMAO01000672.1, from coordinate 1,537 downwards.
ACAAAAAAGTATTCTTTATGTGAAAAGGAGGAGAATGCGCTAGAGCAATTTCTTGGTTCGAAAAATTATAAAGGTGGGTTTTTTAATTTATTAAACTATCATTATTTACGTGTTAATTGTTTTTGTCACCAATAAAGCCTTCTAGGGGAATTTGCGCTGGTGAAATGAAAAAGTATCGATTATTTAATCTGAAACATTTATAATTTATCTTATACTTTATATATCTTATACTGTATACATTTTCCCATCTTCTATTACCAGTAACCGAAGTCGAGAAATATATTTAATTATTTACTTTTCGAAACACGTTCAGATGGAAATTTAAACAAACCCAATTGTAGCTAGCAAGGGCAATACCCACACCCTTTGTGTTCGCGTCTTTTAAAAAAGAAATCTGCTTCCAATATTATTTTGAAATAACAATAAACAAAACTATCATAACAATTGTTGGTACTTTCTGAAGAGAATTAAGACTTTAGATACAGATTTCGATCAGCAACCTAATAACAGGACCCACCGTGAAAAGTTCTACGTCACGTTCTCTTGCTTGCTGATAAACAACTTCGACGCAAGACCCACCGGCTTGTTAATGTGTTCGAAATCTCCTTCCAACTACCATTTGCTCTTCTTTTTGGAAGGAACCCTCTTTTCCACTAGAAGTTACACTTCCCTAAACGATATTGGTTCAACTCAAACACAGCTGTTGAATTTAAGTCTTCACTTGGTCTTCCCTGTCCCCCACACTTTGGCCCTTTTCTCCTTTATTTATTTCTTTTTTCCCTTCTTCATACCTTGAAAACACAAGGTCCTTAGCATCCAATCTTATAGTGGGTGGGTAATAAAAGACAAACAGGAAAGGTGTGAGGGGGAGGAAAATCTAGGGTGATAAATTGCTGTTTGAGGGTGAGGAAGGACTGGGGGAGTTGAAAGAAGGACCCACTAAAGCTGCTGGGCATGTAGTAGAACTGGGTTCTAAAAAGATTCAAGAATCTTTAGTTTTACTTCCTTAACTTCAAGTTTACGACTTAAGGGATTGCAGACAGAAAACGGTGGAAACTAAGAAATAGGTGTAAAAAGTTTAATGGGGGACTATACCAATTTTTTTTAAACTTTTTGTCCTTCTGTAGTTCCAGTTTCGATGAAAAATTCCGTGTTTTTAGTTTGTGGGAAAACTTTTTCAAAGATTTGAGGGGTGCGAAAATTTTATTGATAGTAGTTCGTTTTGTTTACTAGTTTTTACTGCTGTTTTTGTGGAAATAAAATACTCGGAGCTTATTAATGACCAATGCTTTTTTGATGTGTTAGCATAATCATTCGAATTTATCATAGGAAAATAACTTTTCCTCTTGAACTAAGAGGAAACGTTAATGATATAAATTAATTTTAATGCTTTCAAATGCATTAAAATTAACTTAGAAGTGTTAATTGAATAAATAAGTACTTAAATAGTTTTAAAATCATATCTCGTTGGATATAAAACCAAACGAATATATTTTAAGTGTAATACTGATATATATACTCTTTTTTTTTATCAATC
>BMAO01000671.1:0-72475 GCA_019973975.1 Trichonephila clavata | reverse complement strand
ACATAAACAATCACAAGTTTAATTATAAGTGGAAACCTAGGAGTGATTCCCTAATACCTTGATTAATCCTAACACTCAATTCTAATACTCAAATCTGATACTCAAATCTAATATTCAAATCTAATATTACCGTCTAAGTAATCTCAGATATCAGAATGGACAAGGAGACGAACACTTACTAACCCCAGGTGGCTACTGAATCTATTTCCTTTAATGATTAATCTAACACTTTACTTTTATAAATTATCTCTATCAAATGCGCGCTAAGTCGTGAAGTAATTCTCCGGCGATACTTACATGCAGCTTGGCAACTCCTTCTCACTACATTTACGAAATCTAGACTTTATATGGTCGAACTAATTAACATATAACTATCTCGTGTTTTTCCCGAAGAGGCTGTGAAATAGTAAAAATGCTGGCCCCAAAGTTTCCCAAGAGGATTAGTATTGAATTCATGGGGATAGCCCCGTCAGAAGCTGAATCCTTACTTTCCATGTGTTTTGAAATGAAGGAATGTTAAGAAAACAGTGCAAATTTAAAATTTCAATTAAAAATATTTTTGTGTAAAATAAATTTAGTATTAGTAACTGATCAATTATGGTATGTAGGAATTCAAAATAATGAAAAAGAGAAATGTAAATGATGCATGTGCAATTTTAATATATACCGTTAATGAAAAATAATAGAATTATAATATGCTTAATTAAATAAATAATAAAATTATTAAAAACACCGATAGTATGCTTAAGAAGATTCATTTAAAATTGCAATGAACTAATTTAAAATTAAATCAGTTACTGGTAAACTTAGGAAATTTAATTTTATTCTATCCTTTTATATGCATATCGCAAATAATTACATTTAATTTCTTTTTAAAATTCAAAAAGTTAAGTGTAAAATTATTCACAAAATTTTTTTTGTAATAAAACCTCTTTGTTATTAATAAAATGAAATGCCATAATGTTTTAGTTGAAATTTGTACGAAAGAGATTAAAAATTAAAGAATTGAATCGATTTTAAAAATGCAACTAATATTTCACAGATATTATTAAAAAAATAATATTCTGCATTTCCCCACAAAGAAATTAATTAATTTCAATTTTTCTATCTTTAATCAAAATTTGGAATGCTGTCATTGTAATTAAGCTTTCATATATTTAATTAATTATTAAAAATGTTAATGCAAAAAACACTACTAAAATACAATAATAATCAATAAAATGTTTATATTCTCCCTTTTCAAATAAAAAAAACTTTTATAAACATTTAAAATGTATATAATTATTTATTAATGTCACCATCAAATATTTCACGAAGATAAATTTACAAAAATAATTTAATTAAATTGCGTCCCTTTCTCCTGTACCATCTGAAATACCAAACATTGATTAATTTCTGAATTGACGGTCTGTTTGAGATTTTATCACTTTCCTTTCTTTACGAGAACTCTTCATATCAAAACATTGTGAAAAAATGGGAAACAGTGCCATATTGTAATCGATATCGTCTTTGAATGTTGTGGTGGTATCTTAATTAAAATTCTGAATGGAATGAAGAACCATAATTGAAAAAAAAAATAGATTCAGATAATTAAAGTTTGCATACTTCTCTTACATCGAGATGAATGCTTGAAGTCCATGATTATTAAGTATATAACTGAGGCAAGTACACGAAGGATTTTTTTCTTGCTATCACATCATATGTTTCCCTCTCCCCATTTCTTCTGAACTTATTTAGATGTAATAAACATGATAAAATCTTAATAATTTGGGTAGTTTTATTCACTGTCAGGATGAAGAAATATGAATTTTATAATCTCCATTTTTAACTATTAAGTGAGTAGTACAAAATAAATATAAACGTTAATTAAAACATTAAAAATGATACATTGAGTATAAAAAATTACATTTCTTAGAAAATTCAAATATTAGTTTTGAAGCTTAATTGCACATTATACGTTTATATACAATCAAAAGCATATCTAATTTTTAAAAAAATAAATTTAAATCTCTATTTAACATAAAATCTAGAAAATAATATATGGATGATGCAATATAAATTTTGTGATTCACAAATGTAGTAGGTAATGTTCAGACAAAGTGGAGAAAAGCAATGTAACCTTCAATTTTTCTCAAATTAAATTTCCTTTCCAAAAAATGAACACACACACACACACACACAACACACACCACACACACACACACACACACACACCACACACACACACACACACACACACACACACACACACAAACACAACACACACACACACACACACACACACACACACACACTGTAGAGAGCTGTAGCGGGACGTTGAAAATAGTTAATGATTATTTGTTGGTGACGAATGTTTAATGAGACCTAAGTATGCTTCCACGACGAAATAAGGATAAATTCCAACAACTTACGGAGTTTGAACGGGGGAGAATTATACGCTTTTGAGAAGGTGGATTTTCCTATTGCGCAATGGGAGCTCGTGTGCAACGGAAAAGTTCCACAGCGATGGGAGTTTGGAAGCATTGGACCGACGAGCACCAAACAACCTCGCAAAGCTGGCATGGACGACGGAAGGTGACGTCAGCGCGTGACGATCGGTACCTGCTCCGCATGACTGGAATGACCTACAGCTTCCTCCAGGCAGTTGGCAGCAAGATCGTCCACTGCTACAGGTGTACTAATGTCGGCTTCGTCAATTCGTTGACGTCTGCTGCACCGTGGATTGCGTGCAAGGGTGCCTTTATACAGATTCCCACTCACAGCAAACCACCGACGGCTGCGTCTTCCATGGGCTCAGGTGCACAGAGCCTGGCAAACTGATTGGAACCAAGTTGTCTTTTCAGATGAATCACGCTTAAATTTGTGGCACCATGATGGCCGCATTCATGTTAGACGTGATGCTGGTAAATGCTGCCTTCCAGAGTGCGTTATCGAACGCCATAGAGCCCTAAAACCCGGAGTTATGGTTTGGGGTGTGATTTCGTATCATAAACGATCCAATTTGCTACGAATTTAGGGTAATCTCAATAGCAAAAGGTATGTCCGTGAAGTGCTACAGCCCGAAGTCGTTCACTTCCTTCAAGACATCCCTGGAGCTATCTTTCAGTAGGATAATGCACGTCCTCATCTTGCAAAGACTTTTCGAGACTTTTGTTCAGCCCAACACATGTAACTTCTTCCTTGGCCTGTTTATTGGCTGGATATGGCGCCTATCGAGCACGTGAGGGATTTGGTAGTTCGGCGTATCGCTCGTGATCCGCGTCTTGCAGTTTCAAAAGACGAGCTTTCGCTGAGCATACAAGCAATATGGAATTCTCTTCCATAAGCAGACATTCGAAATCTGTTTGACTCCATGCGAAGTTGTGTAGCAGCACTTATTGCAGCGCGTGTTGGCTACACCAAATACTGATTTCGGACACTTAATATAGTTTTTTTGCTTTGAAAATTTCGTCATTTATTTGTACTAATAAAAGTCGTTGGTGCATTAAATTTCATTTAATTCTGATGGTTATTTCATGGTGTTTACAAACAGCAGTATAGTTATCTAATCAGTAAAATGTGCTTATGTGGAAAAACGGTAAGTGTAATAGGAACAGTCTAAAATTTAACGTCGTATAAATAATTTAATATTTCATAAGTAAATTATCGCTTCTTCTAATTTAAAAGTCAATTTTTAAAGTCCATTACATAACTAATACAAAAATACTTAATACTCAAATATGCAATGAATGTGTTTCATTAAATTAGAATTTGATTTTGATAAACAAAAAAATGAAGAAGCAGTATGTGCATCTGCTAAAACTGAAAAAAAAAAAAAAAAAAATTTAAACGAGCCTTACAGTAGTCGCATATGATGTGTAACATCTGACATGTTATTGTGGTAAATACGTATTAGTAACTTAAATCCTGAAAAAAAAATGGACCGGGTATGATTGAAAATAATTTTCTATTGAATAATTATACGTTTAATGAAAATTATTACTATTTAAAAAATAGTTAAATAAAATAGTAGTAGGCACCCGGCAACTGAAAACCCACCCTGTTCGTATAAAAAAAAGGGACAAATCGAACACAACAAATCCTGGGCCTGTAGGTGCAAATGGGGCGTAGGTAAGGCAAAAAAGACGTAACGAAACTAACTCCCCAAAGGGAGGGAGACATCAGTGTCGAGAACGAACATAGATAACTCCGAAATAACAAAGAGGTGGGGGGGGGCCATGTATCCTCTCATTCCATCTCTCTTAGTTCGTGATGTCACAAAACCTTCAAACCCTACAGGATTAACATGGGGTTTTTAATTTTAGAGACGAAATCCCCTTCTGACCCACTACCATAGAACAAATTGAATAAAGAGATTAGATCGACGAGGTGAACCTATGGTTCAAGTTTCAAAGCAGAGACTCAAAATTCCTCGGAGAGATGACGATTTAAAAAAAAAAAACTAAATTAAAAACTTGAAATGGGGAGGAAATAGGATTATTGCAATAAAATTACATGTGCAGAGAGCTCATATGGATATCTATCGAATCAGGCAGGTACAGATGACCAAGGTGTCCTAGGATTCGAGCTGTAAAGGAAATAGCCCTGTTGCGGGGGAGCACCTGAGGAGGTGGATTTTTCGTATATCTATCGAACCTCCAAATATCAAGACCCTAGTTCAATTCCAAAGGGAGCAATATTTTTACCCAACCCCATAGGAAAAATATGGGAACATGATATTTTAGTGCTGGAGCCCCCCCCAGGTCTATTAAAAGACGGCAAAGTGAATAAATAGATGGGTCTCACAGAGGGGAACTTGTGGTTCAAATCTCAAAGCAGAGCCTCAAATACATTTCAAGATATAACAGATTAAAAAAGTTTAAAACGTTGAAATAAAATACAGGAATGACCTTATGAGCAAAAATTTTGTTGATAATATACAATGGAGGCAGAGGGATCGAATGAGCTAGGTCCAAGCGAACTGAAAGGCTCAGGTGTCGAGCTATTGGCAAAATGCTGTCTATGGGGAGGCACATGGGGGGTCGAGTCCTTGTACTTCCTATCCAAACAGGTAGTATTATCGATCCCCCAGATATCAACCCCATATCATCGAAAAATTGCCACCATAGGGTTAATATGGGGATTGATATTTTAGTGTGTAAGCCCTCCCTACCCAGAGCAGGTTATCATTAATAAAGAAACTATGAGGGGGAGACAGGCCAAGTCGATAGACACCACCGAGCGTGCTCATTGGTCAAATCAAATAGCGCGCGTTCCCTGGTTTCCTGTTACACATTTCCGTCCTTTTCACTAAATCACTACCACAAATATCCAGCAACCGAGAGGAAAGATGTTACACATTAAAGAGTTTAAAACAATCTAACTGTTAAAACGACTAAAAAGGCAGGATTTTTATGCTATATATTTATTGAGAAACTAGCTGTCATTTGTAAATTATGATACCACAGTCTTGATTATGATTAATTAAACAAAAATATGAAGTATTTCTTATGAATATACTTATGAAATCCTTTGAGATAAATTTAACAAATTTTTAGAAATGCCAAACTTTTTAATCTTTTCTTTTTAAAAAATCAAGTTAAGTAACAATTTATTAATATTAAAGATATGCACACTCAACTTAAGAATATCATAAACTTTATATAGCTAGGAAATTTTCAAGAATTTATTTTTGAACATTTACAAGAAACAAAATTTCTTTTATTCAGTTACAAGAAATTTTACTTCGTTTCAACTTCTCTTTACATTAGAGAATAATAGATCATCAATTAAATAATGTTATGTAACAAATTTCTCTGCGTTGCTGAGGTTACAAAGTGTATCATTCCTGAATTTGACAATTACTCATTTATTCATTTACAGCCATATTCATACAAAATAAATGTCTTCCGTACTCTATTTAAGATTAACAATGTTTTATAGAGATTTATTCTGTATTTCGTATTAGAAAATGTTAGTGTTCTTATAAGAAAACTCTCTATGCTTAGTGTTTTCTCATTACAAAAACAGTCAAGTTTGGGCAAATTCTCTGTTTTCCATCCTTTTTTATATAAAATGTCCTCTTATTTATTAATTATCTTCTACAGAACGATTTATCTTTACTTAAGTAAATTGACATAATTAATTACTGCGGAATAGTTTAAGACAGTAACAGATACATTTCTCTTTTGGACAAAATTACTAAAAGGACGTTAAACTTTTTGAGAAAGAAAAAAAATTAAATTAACTTTAGAATAGCTTAAAACTAAGAAAGTGAAGCAAAAAATGTTATTCCAGCTTACATACTGACCTTCAAAAAGCAAGGTATAGGTATAATGTTCATTTTGTATCTAATTTGAATATGAATAAACACGAAAGAAACAAAAAAAAAATTGAAAGGAATGCGCCCTAAACAGTTTTTTATGTGCAATACAGAAATTTCTAATAGTTTAAAATTGTGTACAATATTAACTGCGATGCACTGGAGGCATCGCCTTCCCATACTGCCAATTAATTGTCGGACAATGAAATGGGAAGCGAAGACCACATTTGGAGAAATCCTTGTTCCAACTTATTCAATGACCTTGGATAATAAAAAAATAACTACTTGATAACCAATATGTTCTATCGGAACCAGATCTGGAGAGTGAGCTAGCGATTCTATTTACTCCAAACCATGGTCCTCTAAATAGTTTTCAGCAAACGCATCTCGCTAAAGTCGTACATTCTTATCCACCAGAATGAAGCCATTACTAAAAGCAGCGCCATATAGCCAAACATATGAATCAAGGATCTCGTCAAGATATCTTACACCAGTTCCTCCACGGAACATATGCCGTCAAAGTAAACCCCAAAATTCCTGCCCGAACCCTGATTTCTCTACTTCAGTAACTGTGTTTTTCATTATTGTTATATCTGACGCGATGTTCCCTCCAGATCAACAGATGCCCTGAATCATTCTCCATTGTGAACTGAAATACAGAAGTTCATTTCTGTCAGAATTTCAGGAACGTGTTCTTTTCCCAACTTAAACAAGCCCTTCTGTATCATTGGTTTTGGGAAATACACGTAATTGGTCATCTAGCATAAACTTAATTTTGGAGGTATAATTGCGCTGTGCAGCAGCAGACACAATTATTCCTGAAGTTGTAAAATGATCTGCGACGAGCTGAGGTACCGTAGTGCTTCTTCTCCTTCGGGTCTAAGAGATAGAAAATGGTTTTTCGCTGGTAATGTATATCATGGCTGACCTAGAACAAGTTTTCTAGATACAGAATCTGCAGATTTTAACTGATAGTTGGACCATTCTTCAAGACACATACAAACATTCAGCAGCATTAGACGTTGGATGGATGGAAATAGGACACTGACAATCTCGTTTCAATCCAGCCGATGTCCTGTCACTTTAATAAATCGGATAAACGGCTTCCAGACTTTGTTAGATTGTCCTGGAAACTGTGTCACCGAAATAAACTACTATAAAAGATTAACATTCATACACAAAAGGTACACACGAAGTTGCGAAAATTAGTTTTGTCCATATTCTTCCGCTTCTACATAAGAGAAGTTTAAAACAAAAAGGCTGAAAGTTTTTTACTATCATGAATTTTGTTGTTATTTCTATTTAAGGACAAGCTTCGGAAATAATGTTGTACTTTATAGGGCAGCTTTTCTCAAACTGTGGCGTGCGCCAACTAGGCGGACGTGATAGCCCTACGAGAAAAGAGCCGCGAGCATATGAAAAAGTCAAAAATAAAAAAAATTAAAAATTAGAATTTTACCGAAAAGGTGAAAACAAAATACATATTGATATAATAAAAATAAAATATACTTTTATACTGTTATAATACACTTATAAATGCATGGCTACTGCATAATGTATTTGATAGTTAATTTCTCAAACTAAATTAAGAACATGATTAATAACTACTACTAGTATGGGCTTGTCATATACAAAACTATGTACAAAATTTAATTCTTATATTGATAATTTGTATGGTTTATAATTAACATCGCGATGAAAATTACGACTGAAAACTGAGTCATAAATATTGAAAGTTGGAGAACCACTGTTATAGGTTACAATTTTGGGCAAGGAACTGTAAAAGTTAACAACTTCTATCCGCCATTTTATATTTTCAATGTTCACCAGAGTACAATATTTATTGTTCTGTTGTCAAGCCAAATGATATAGGAACACTGATCAAAATAATAAGTTTTTGTTAAATTAGGAAGTATTAGCAATTTTAACGGAAAAAGTAACTTTCTTTTAAATTTCAAAATAAACAGGTTTTTCTTTTAAGAAAGGAAAAATCCTTACAATTATTTTTTAGAAAATTTGATGATAAAATTAAAAAAAGTTACAGAATATTATTTTCAGTTTAAAATTATTTGCATTAAAATGGAGTGTTCTTATCATGAATATTAAAAACAATCTCCCATTCTGATTCTTTGCCCCCAAAAGAAAAATTCGTATCGTCAGTTAATAATCACTCCAAAAAAATGAACGAAAAGAATGAACTTCAGCTAATTTAGAGCTAAGAGTATATTTTTAAAATATATGCCTTAACGTAAGACGAAAGTAGGAGTAGATAATAGAGTATCCGGTAAGGAATTAAAGTAAACGTATACACATTATGTGAATTTTATAAAAAAAGCAATCATTTTGGAATGAGAATTTTTTACAATAAAAATATCATCCGCGTTTTTTGATAAACATTTCATTATTTTGCATGTTCAAAATCAATCATTGGTAGAAAAACTATCAAGCAATTTTTGTTCTTTTTTTCTTGTTCAAATTTCTTTTTAGTATTTCCGCATTTTAGAATATAGCTATTATTTTTCTTTTAAATAGATGCTTTCTTGTTTCTTTTGTTTGAATATAAAGGAAAATGAAGCGAATCATAAATTTAAGTCTTTTAAGAAATAAGGTGGATTTTTTTTATGGCGAATAATACTTTTTTTTTATCAAAAAAGTACACAAAAATTTCTGCAATCTTCAGGAGAAATTTTTTCTTTTTTACCCATAGATTCCCAATATAAGTTTAAAGGTTTTTACTATAAATATGAGAGCTTTAGCACAAAATTCAAATATATTCTTTGATTAAGTAAATTAGAAATCCATTATCAACATTTTCAACTATTAATTATCAAAAGCTATTTTAGTTGTAAAATTAACGTTGGATTGTTAATTAATTCTCTTTTTTTGTTATATCTTTAACGAGTTAGAGTGACTATTAGATTGAGAACGCTCAATTACATGTGTCACGGAGATCGAGTGATGATGAGTATATGCCACGGAGTAATTTCCGTTAAAATATTTGATCAAAAAGATGAGTATATTTAAAACAAATTGCAAATTTCATCGTACAGGGGTCTGTGTACGGGGCTATAAAGTAATTTAGTTTAGTCATGGGTTCCTGAGGCCGACGGTCCTTCTAATTTATAGTTTTTATGGATATACATAGATTTTGGTGACCTTCAAAATTCCCAAACTGAGAGACCTAAAGATACACTGATTTACTTCCTTCTTTACTGACAAAGTGTTTTCTACCTGTCTTAACGCTAAAGAAATTCCAAAGTAGGTGCTGTAGGGTTGATCACAGTCCTCTTACCAGAAAGAGGCTTTGCTTTTCCCACCCCAATAAAATTATTTTACATTAGGCAGCACGGCATTGGGTAATCACTCTAATGTCACACATAGTTCTAACATCAAATAATTGGCGTTTACATCACTCGATAGCTAGGTAACTGCGGGCCAACAACTGTCAATGGCCTCAGCGCCTGGTTGGCTTTACGCATTTGTCCCATGGCTGACCATACCTGAAGGAATACTATTGTAAATCAACTTTCCGACTTTAATCCTTTTAGGATAACATCTAAAAACATTATCATCGTTCATAAAAAAATCGTTGTATTAACTTATATGCTGTTTCAGCCGGTGCATTATGAAGACGCATGAGGTAATCTTAAATTTTTTGTACTTTTTACTTATTTGTTTTACGCTGGTCTAGTCTCAAAACATTCTAAGCTTCTTGAAATTTGAGAATTGTTTTGTTTTTCTCAAAAATTAAAATTTAAACTATCGATGGTCTCTATTTTTTGCGCATAACGAATATACTCGTCAATAAACAAAATCCTGCAACTTCTCCTTGACGAGTATACTTTTCAATTAACTGGTTAATTCACATTTTTTACAGAAAATAAAGGCTTTAGCTGTAATATCTTTGTTTTAGTTTCCATGATTTTTAAACATGTATATTATAATTTTGAGTTCTTTAATAATTGCATTAAATAATGTGATAAAACAAAAGATGTTTGAAGTTTTTTAATGTTAATTATTACATTATTTTTCACATAAGTATACCGTTTTACTAATGACATTCCCCTTTAATTATTTTAATGCCAATATGCTTTACTTTTTAAACGAATAAATAATGAAGAATATCGGAACAAATTAAAATTTACTTAAATCTAATTATCTCTAAAAATAAGTTACTTCTACCAAAAAGTTTTATTGAAAAACGTAGACAGTAATCAATGAAAAGAGTAGTCGAAAAGAATTCATTTTTCATCATCGTTTATTTAAATCTATTTTTAAGCACACTTTAATATGAGTTTAATTTATTCTCAAATAAATTCACCTTCTTTAGTTTTACTTTTACAAATACGAATATTTCTAAAGTTTACTTAAGAGAGAGAGAGAGAGAGAGAAGTGAAAGTTTTAATTAAATAAAGCACATTATTTTTGACTTTTAAGTCTAAATGTAAGAGTTGACAAAATATTATTTTTTGATTAAGCGTTCAAAAAGTTCTTCAATTTTGCTGACGAAGTATAAAAGTTTTATAAAGTAGAATTTGTGTTTACTCAAACTTAATATACTTCCAAATATATATATCACATTTCTCATTAATAATAAGAATTAATGAATAAAAATTTAAAAAAATTAGACACAATTTGTTTAATTTTATTTCTTATATTTTCAATTCTTAAATTATTATATTTACACATAAGTATAATAATTTTCATAATAATACACATAACCATTGTTTGAGCAATAATTCAATCTAATAGCTTCTAACAAAATGTCGAAGAAATGACGTTGAGTTTATTATTTAAGGGCACGTTAAAATAAAAATTAAATGATATGATTTTTACATAAACACAGTCTTGATCGTAAGATGAAGTTACTTTTGATAAATTGTTCATATTGTGATACAGAAAATCATATAAACTAGGCGTCCCTTAATCAGAACCAACATTAAAAAAATTTATAATTAATAAAAGCAAGTAAAAATCTGAGTCCATGCTGTAAATAGTTTCTTTTCGACCTTATACATATCATGGAAGTAATGTGCTGATTTGTTTCTTTTTCATTTGTGCATATTTTTGCTGCTTTCTTAGTTTTAAAAATAATTTAAATGTTCTTTGCCAATAAATTAAATGTTTTTCTTTTTTAAAATTATTATTAGACTCAGATGTATCTTGGCTTTCCAACTTCCATTGATCTCAACACATAGAGCTCCATTTAGTCAGGATTAATGAAATGGAACTAATGATGAAATAAATAATGCTTCGAAAATATAAAAATTAACCTTATTCGAACTTAAAAGAGTAAAATTAAAATACAGGTTGTTGCCGAATTAAACCGACAAACTCAGACGGGACATAGTAGTTTGCATGGGGGGGGGCGACAAATTACCATAGAACATAGGAATGTCACCATAATAGCAGCCGTCATCAGGACGATGAGCCAGACTATGAAAGAGGCCAAAATAATGCAATGAATTTTCAATCATTTTATTTATCTTGCTAATTCATTTTTTAAAAATTTTGGATACATCACATTTTAATATTTTTTATTTTATTCGTTCGGTACAGTGTTGGAAGCGCAAACAAACTGTTAAAAATTAAGCAATAAATTATTGAGAACTTATTTAGTCAACTTGCTTGGATTTTTAACATAATTATTTTTACATTTTTTATTGTATGGAAATACTAATTTATTGGTACACACAATTTGTGGGTTGCTAATTAATGCTGTGATAAAAATAACATAAATATGCATAATACAATTTTATAATATTCTAAGAGCAAAATAGGAAAGAACTTCTTCACATAAAATAACACCATCCTATTTCTATTTCAAGTATATCACACATAATCATATTTCTAAGTTGCATACTTAAAGAAGTTTGATATATACATACTATATAATATAATTCCCTTCCAAACATTCATTACTATATTCTATTCTTCTCGGTTTCTGTCCTTCAAAATAAAATTTCTCCGAAGCCAGGAACTCCTTTGCTAATCATAATGAGGGTAATGACGAAGTGCATCACAAAAGTTTCGGACCCTTGCCAATCGGAAACTATCGACCACTAAGAGCCTATCCTTTCCTTAATGAGAAACCATCTGAAAAGAACATCACCCGAAACGCATTTAATTCCATATAATGGTAATTTCTAGGATTTACAGATGGCTGGTCCCATCCATTTGGTTGGTGGAGTACTCTCTTCTAACTTCAAAGGAAAGGCGGAAATGAATGTCGTGCGCTGATATGCAAATAAGATCCTTCTTTCATCAGACCCTATAAAAGGAAAATGCTAAATACTTTATAGTTTTCCAGTGTGATAATAAGATATTTGATGAATGAGTGAGTTTTTTCCCCAGTCCTTTATGGTATCTTCTGGTAAAATCTGATCTTGAATTAAGGGCTGGATTCTGAAGGCTGAAGTGACCAGCATGTTGGGACTTTTGATAGTAACGAAATTACAGGGGCGATTGTTTCATGTGATAGCTCAGGCTTTAAGGGCTGTATAGCTTTAAGGGGCTGAGGGGTGTACCGGATTACTTCCGCTCTATTCAGTCATGTATAGGGGTGGATGTGGCGTCGCATCAAACAGTAATCGCGCAATTAAATCCCTCAACTGAGAACTGTCCATTAAAACACCCCGATACCATTTCCTCTTAGTTCGTTCCTAGTACGTTCTCCTTCTAAAAGCGGATTGTAGTAAGTTTACTTTATGATCAGAATTAGGAAAGGAGCTTAAAAGATATGATCTTTACTTAAAATAACGATCTTTAAAACGCTCGACATCATTTTTCGTGAAAAAGAATTATGATAATAATTCTAAAATACTTCAGAGTCTTTATTTAATTACTCCGATCATTTGCACAAAATAGTGATTTTAATAGGACGTAATTTGGTTGAAGAGTATCTAGGGATTAAGTGTAATATATTGACGATTAGGCTGAAATAAAGCAAGATATACCTACCAACAATTTTGCTTTTTTTTCCTTTTAAAGGAGAAATATGTGGTTTCTTACATTGCGGTTAGGCAGTTAAATTTTTAAAAGTTAATATGCTAATTCCTTCATAAGTGTTTTTATGGGAAGTGCAATTTGCTTGTGTATTTGTTGAGAAGGAAGAAGTTTTTTTAGTTTGAATGGAATTATGAAATTGACTCGTTTCTTTTTGTAAAACAATTGTAAATTAATTAATAATATGTCTTGATTCAATGATATTTTTTTGATTCAATTTATAAAAATTTGAATAAATAAATACTAATACCTTTAAACACTGAGAAAACACGAAAGAAAGAAAGAAAGAGGAGAACAGAATAACATTTTGTCAAAAAACTTTTTTCAATTGATTTTTTCCCCAGCTTAATTTATTTTCTTATAAATTTTTTTTCGTAGCTAACATTAAACTAACAAATAAGTAAACCTTTCAAATACAAACAATGCAAAAAAAATGTATTTCCAAATTAAAAATAAGTAGATTGCAAACTGTATATTTTTCCATCTAATTTTACACTCATGTCCATAAATTAAGGATAATGAAGTTCAGGCAAAGAAAGAGACTGAAGCAAAACAAATTTGACTTATTTGTAAAGTCTATTTATTAAACAAAAGGTAAAGAGCAAAAAAGATGCTACATGTTTGACATAATTAATAAAAATTGCGATTTTTACTTCCTGGAGCAAATTTTAAAAAAGAACCTATTTACAAAAAAAGTGTAACATTGTTAGTATGATGGTTAATACGGAGTATGTCTCCCGGACGATGCAATACAGGCCTTACAACGCCTTACAGGCCTTACGCATGCTGAGTATCAAATTATCAGTCTGATCTTGGGGAATATTACACCACTCATCAAGAAATCCCCTCCGAAGTTCCGGTAGAAAGGTGGGTAAACAGGTTGACGGACTGCAATTCGTCGGCCAAGCATATCTCACACATGCTCTATTGGATTCAAGTCCGGTGAGTATGCTGGCCAATCCATACGAGTGATATATTCCGATTGAAGGCATTCATCTACAATGTTTGCACGGTGAGGACGGGCGTTGCCATCCATAAACAGAAATTCAGCACCCATGGCGCCCCGAAACAAACGTACATGTTGTTCCAGAATGACATTCCGACAGATGTGGCCTGTCATCGTTACAGTATGAATATGCAGGTCAGTTCTGGAACCAAGAATAATTCCTCCCCAAACGAGCCATCCTGCACCACCGTAATGGTGTCGTTTAATGGTGTTCTCTTGGTGGTAACGGGTGCCTGGCGCTCTCCATATGAAAATCCGGTGAGAATCAGACTGCAAACTAAACCTGAACTCGTCGGAAAACATCACACAAGACCACTGTTCCGGTATCCACAATGCATGCTCTCTACTCCAGGTTAATCGCAGGCGACAGTGAGTTGCGGTAAGAGGAACACATCTGACAGGCCTACGAGCATATAGACCAATGTGCCCTAAGCGTCTGTACACGGTCTGCCCTGAAACTGTCTTTCCGGTAGCTGAAGAGAGCTGACGAGATTGGTCTGATGCTGTGCTCCGTCTGTTTCTTTTGGCAGTAACTGCCAAATACCAGTCCTCATTCGGCGTTGTAACTCGGGAGCGACCTGTGCTGTAACATCTACTCACATTACCATCATCTTGGAATCGTTGCCAAAGCCTGGAGATGACACTCTGGGCGATTCCAAGTTCCTTCGATAATTCCAGCTGGGTTCGTTCACATTCCAGTCGTCCGATAATTCTACCACGTAAAAAATCATCCAAATGCTTCCTTTGTGCCATAACTATGCGGTTATTGCACTGAAAGGCTTTTAAAGAGCTTGTGAACAATTTTACTTCTTTGCCACCATTCCTTATATACCCCTCTCTTACACTCTCGTCATTGTGACGTACTAGCCGCGCCTTCTGGTGGTTTCCTGTAATTTGCATATTCTTCTTCAAGATGTGTGTGATAATTCTACAGGTGAAATTTTTATTTTAGAGTTCAATTTCTGTGTGATTCTGAATTATTCTTAATTTGTGGACATGAGTGTAATACATTTCTCTAATATAGTTATAGATTAATCAATTGTACCAAATAACAACCTCCCCTTCAAGAGTGAATTTCCACAAACCCCTTCCCTAGTGGACATCTTTTCAATAGGGGAAAAATGTTTGAGAGTTTAAAAGCGGGAATTTTTGTCTATAATTGCCCAGTTATCTCTTTTGGTTGTCGAATTTTGTAAAATACGTTTATAGCGTATCTCTATTAACAAAAGAGAGGTACATCCCCGTATCGCTCTCTAAAAAGGATTTCTACAAAATTTGCTAATGGGAATCTTCTCAATAAAAGAAATACCCTTACTAAATTTAATGTTTGTAGTCCTAATAGTTCAAAAGTGACAATTTTAGTCTATAACGCCTCCTACGCAACCTCCTTTGGGTATCGGCTGTTGCAATACCAATTTTTAAGGGGCACTGTTTAACAAAAGAAACATTTTTGGCTAATTTCAATCGTGAAATGGTTCAAAACCGAGAATTTGTCTTTATCTATTAGGCTCCAGTTGGGTTTTGAAAATATATTATGAAAAAATAATTCTTAAATAATGTATTTAAAAATTGTTCAGGAAAATAATTGTGATTTTTAAGCTTTTTTATTTCAAATTTGTATATTCGAATTTCTCTTTCTTTTTAAAATATACTGTTACAATAGGTATTCTTTCTTTGTTTTTTCCTCAAGCCTTTATTTTTATTATTCATTTTATTTATTTTCTCTACATTCCACCAAACTCTTCATATATTTTTGAAGAAATGTTGCGATTAAAAACAGCAAATTTTCCATTAGGTAATTTTATATTTAAGGAATACCTTGTGACTTTTGAAAAGAGAATGTCATACTTTCGATAAATGGTCAACAGGGAAATATACATAAACATTTACACCACATTGATTAGGAAATATATAAAAAATTGCATCATATTCAAAGGAATATGCATAAAAATTCACACCACATTGAATTACCGAAGTATTTTATTTCTCCTATAGTTTTATTTTTTTTTTTACAAACTTATCCAGCTCATCTCGGTCAACACATAAAATACTAGAATCAAGAATCCTGTACTGGATAAAAAAATTAGATAACTCCTAACGAGCAGTAAAGAAAATTAGATTTCCCTCAATTGTAACCGAATCTAGTTCCTAATTTAACTTGCATGTAGTTTGCCTTGTATATTTTATTCCAATCTAAAATTATCTTACGACTGAGTAGTAAATGTAGAAACTGTGCAAGAGATTCCGCTATATTAATATGTACTACAAGCGGAAGGGAACTATTTTGGAAGGGCATGAGACTGTATAATTATAATAGGACAAAAATAAAAATTATATTGTTCTGAATTTTATAAAAATAATAATTTTTAAATAAAATCACACAGTTTTCCTTAAAAGTTTTAAAAATACCCTGTCAAAAAGTAGAAAAACAAATCTACTGAAAAGTTTTGCAATATTTTTATTTATTTTAATACAGTTATAATTTTTTAAAGTTAAACTAACTGTACTTATTTTTATAGGAATCGAATTGCATGTTACTAAATCATAAAACTCTGAGCATTTAAGTGAAAGGAATAAATACTGTTACTTTTCGAGGATTTAATGCAGAAACGGTCGCAAAGAACAAAGCAGTTCTTCAAGAGTGATGGAAATTTACTGCCAAAAACACCAATCCTTTAAATACAGGATTCAACAGCAATATTTGCAGAATAAATCTCAAAAGGTCTTCACCCCTTCAACAGTGCTGAGACACAACTGTCAGTGTCTAAAATACAAGTGTGTGAGCAATTATTTACAAACGCCGCTCGTCCTTCTCAATAATCGATAATTGCTTGTCGTCTCTTCGACGGTCAAGTCAAGACTACTAATCGATAGTCAAAACAATACTAACTCAATCCCAGTGACTCCGTACGTATAAACCTC
Source organism: Trichonephila clavata (assembly GCA_019973975.1). Lineage (NCBI taxonomy): Eukaryota > Metazoa > Arthropoda > Arachnida > Araneae > Nephilidae > Trichonephila > Trichonephila clavata. The sequence goes on along the minus strand of BMAO01000671.1, from coordinate 55,241 downwards.
GTGGATCCTTCTAGAAAGATCCGTTTGCGTCATAGATCGTGAATTTAGTGGATTTCTCCACTAATTTCTAGAAGGATCCATAGTGTCCAAACTCGCCAAACATGGTCGCCAACAAGCTCACCAAATTGCCAAAATGTTCACCAAAATCTCCAAATTGGTCGCCAAAATGATGCCAACTTGGCTCTATAACCGAGATTCCGCCAAGTTGCCATTGAAACACCATTATAATGCACGGAAAGGCGCTGCTTGTGAATATTACAATTTTAATATAAAATAAATGTAACATAGAGTAATATAAATGCATTACACATCTAAATACACACTATTTACTATATTTTACACAAAATTCGTAGCAATACTTATTTCAATTTGTTTTGTTTAGATTAACTGTATACAATGATTCAAAACTTTCGAATTTGAGTGTTTTTTAATGTCGCACTGCAAAGCAACACTAAAGCTATTGGTGACAGACCTCTTGATTTTGAACCATGGTCAAGTAATACGAGGGCCTTCTTAGCTGGTACCCCATTTCAGATCTTTCCCACCTGGCAAACGGTAGGAATGTGCACCTTGGCAGATTTAACGCTCATTAGCTTTTCTACTCGGTGGTTCTTTAATAGTACTAAACTGGAAATCGTGACATGCTGACCAAGTGGTCATTGTCACGAACCCAGATCTCTAGGCTACCGCGGCCAAAGAAAATTCTTAGAAAAAACAACTAAAAGTAGAATTAAAATTTTGGATTAAAAAGTTACTCACTTCGCAGGTTTAATAATATAGAATTCTAAATGGGATCAAGTGCACAGTTTTTGTCAAATCTTATTTTTATTTCTGGTTATAAAGAGGTACGTTGGTCAAGACATATGATTTCTCATCATTTAAAGGAATTAAATTTTCTTCATTTAAGAAACTTGTGCAATTAATGAAACTGTATTTCAAACTGTGTACATACAAAAAGAAACATTTAAATAATACCAAATAAGTCTCCGAAATAAAAAAAATCAAGTTTTAAATAAAGTTTCCTTACTTTTTTTGTGCACGGTCAAACTTTTTATAATGATCTAATTAAAATGGTAAATTTAAGGTGATCTAAGTAGTTAGATAAAAAATATTGGCTTTTTAAAAAACATTTTGCATTAATTATGTGTCAGAATAGGGGATTATCTCAATATTAAAAAAAATACGAAAATATCGCCTAAGCCTATCCTATTAATTTCGATTTTTATCTCTTAATCAAATATGCTACAATTTTCACCAAAAAAAGAAAGAAAAAGATTTACGATCAAAGTATAGTAATTAATTATATGATATATATTCAGCTGGATTAAATTCTTTTCATTTCAATCAGAATTAAAACTTTAACGAAGTTCAAATTAATCAGTAATGAATAAATCACAATCTTGGATAAGGAAATTTTGCTTAAAATTCATTCAGAAATCTATATGTTTACCTTTGAATTTTTTTTTATATCGCACAATTAGTTCTTTTTTTATATCAATTCTTTTTTATATTTATATTTTATTCTGATTTTTACATTTTAGCGTTAATTTTTTGTTAAATCTCGAGAAATATTTTCATTTAAAAACATTATGCTAGAAAATTTTTTTATTAAATTTGTTTGATTTTGAGACTTTTTTATTTGAATGAAAAATATTCTTAACAGTTTAAAAATGAATTATATTTAGTGTGAGAATATATATATATATATAAACCAGTTATAATATTTAACATATTGTTAAAACGATAAAAATTTATGAAATAAAAATTAATTAGTAGGAAATGTATTAACTGATTTAAATTGAGAATTATTTTTAAATGTTTAAAAATAAATTCTTTGAATAACTAGTGGAATTTTCACACTCAATTGCAGCATTTGAATATTTCGATAAACATTAAAAGAACAACACCATACGACGCAAATTCTATTAAAGTCTAATTGGTATTTAATCCAAATAATGAGAATTACTCATCCGAGAATTTAATAGTATTATCTCATTCTCTTTAGAGCATTATATTACTTTATTTATTTAGTTACTCAAAAGGATATAATTACAACTTATGATTATATTATGCACACATCCAGGGAAAACTTTCGTAAATAAAATTAAGAAATTTTGTTCTTAGAGGGCCATACATTTTAGGTTGTAATTTGCTTATTTCTACAGAAATATTTGCACACGAATAACGCACACTTAAGACACGAATAAGAAATAATTAACGGGAGTTTTTAATTTTGTCTCGAGGGTTGAAATTATAAACAATTTTCACGTTTATATGACTTTTTGAAATCAAAATTAAATATTTCATATATTTTACACATTATTCATGAAGGAATACGGTTTCAAAAAAGTACAAATTGTTTAAAATATCTTCATAATTAAAAAAAAATATTATAAGCATATGAAAATAAGAATCATTCTGTAATAAATACTAAGTAATTTTTACTTTGCGCATGTTATTTTCTAAAATAATTGCCTTTGATGCACAAAAGTTTGTGGAATTATAAAATGTATCATACTCTTTAAACCCTATACAATTTTAATATTATTTATCTTATTTATTTCAAAATATTTGAAAAATATTGAATTTTTTTGAAATTTTTTTTAAAAAGTAGTTTTTTTATTTTTAAAAAATTAAAATTTTTATTATATTTATACAAAAAATAGCTACCCTGTAATAAAGATACATTTAAGTTTATAAATCAGCTTATATTGCTAGTAATTGAAGCTAATATTTCGGAAAGTATCATGTGCAATGTAAAACTTAATATTTCTCACAGAAATGTTGCTTATTTTCATTTGCTTAAAATTTTTTAAATTATGATTATATTTTAAACATTTTATACTTTTTTGAAGCCTTATGTCCTTATATATAATAAGTAAAAATGATTTAAATCATTTAATTTCATTAATTTCAAAGAAATATCTATTTGAAAATTATTTATATTTTCAGCCCACGAGAGAAAGTTAACACCCCTGAGACCCCTTATCATATTTTTGAAAACTTAATTAATGCTTATGATAGTAAATTCCGTGTTAAAATATTTGATACTCTCGAGGAAACTTTGAGAAATTCAAAGTCTTCTGTCATCCAGTGGAATTATCTTATAGGAAATATAATTCCTTTATTTAAATTTCAATGAAAAAGAAAGCATAATTTATAAATAAAATCTTTTGTCCATTTGATTTTATTTACGTCGCACTGGGAAGCATCCAGAGGGCTATTGATGACGGACATTGCAAATTTGGTCAACTATGGTCAAGGGACAATGAAAACTCCTAAGCTGGTTCTACATTTTGCCAGAGGAGCTTTGAGCCTCTTTAGATTTAATGTACTTCAGCCTCTCTACACGGAAGGTCTTTAGTGCCATTAGGTTTCGAACCTGCGACTCGACAATGTCAGCCACGAGTTTATGATCATAACCAATAAGCAAGGGGACAATTATGTCAAAGAACATAATGTATGAAGCTTAAAATAATATTCCGTATATAATTTGTAGATTTTTTGTGACTTTTAGTAAAGACTCCTTGTATGCCGACAAAAGTATAACACAAGGCATACAACCATAAGTCAACACTCAATCAATAGTGGTAGGAATTTTCAAGTAGAAGTACCGGCAAAAATGGGAATCACAAGGGAAAATAAATAAGAATAGATGCAAATACGATAAATACAGAACACAATACAAAATTGCTCACATGCAAACAGAGTAATTAAAATTATACAATGGGGAAGATTAAGAAACGTGATCATAATAAGATTTTCAAAATACGCATACATACACTATACATATACATACAGACACACACGTATACATATTTACATATACACACATCCATATATATATACATACAATATTAGCAAACACACAAAATTTTCAATCTAAATAATACGGGAAAAGATGCTGTTAATGTATACACAAAACGATGTAACAATTGATAGATTTTCATCGAAAAATTGTTCCATGTATATCACAAATACATTTAGACAAATAAAGTATTTTAATTGAGAAATGAATAATTTGATGTCGCGAGAAACAATACACACAATTGTAAATAACTTCGCAACCGAATCTTTAACGAGATGCTAAAACTTTAACATCCGGGAACCCCAAACAACTGTCTTCGTTATTCCTGTGAAGAAATATTTTAGAATGCAATCCAAGTAAAGGGAAAGTGCATGCAAATCAGGTTAGCAGCTAGCATTCGTTACAATTTGGAGAATTCTAATTTTCCTTGCTTTTGTCAGGATTTATTTGGGGACCTATGTTACACCGAAAGGATTTTCGTTTCTATTATTTCCATCTGTTATTTGGAATGTGGAACTAAATTTTATGTCAAGAAAAGAAGCTGACTTTGCGTACACTGTGTATCAGTAATTCGAATATGTATATATTTTCAATCATCAATAAGTGAATATTTCTTAAAATTATATTCTTCACGTTACCAAAATCAGAACGTAGGAAGTTCGACTCTCATTTAATTCTGTGTTTAAGTTTGCCATCTTATTTTGAAAGACTCATTTTTTTCATATAATTGAAGAATAAAATATGAAAATAAAATTTGTTATATTAGTGCATAGATAATTGAAAATACTAAAGATTCCATAAACTTGTTAGGAATAGTTTCTTGAATGATTGGGTTTTGAGTTACAACTATTAGTAAGTTACAATCAAAATAATTCTAATATACCAATGGGTTAAATTCGTAGGACGTCATAGTCACGTATTTCCAGTCAATCAGTTCATGCCCTTCACTGTGGACAGTTTTAGTTTTTTTGTGGAACCTTTCTTTTAAAAAGTTTAGTCAACAAAACAACGCTCACAGGAAAGTAAAATGCACTTCATTTAAAAGTATGCTTATAACATGAGAATTTTTCTTAAAAGTTTGAAATTTTTTTTGAAGAATCTTGATACTTGAACATCGTTACCAATTTTCAAGTTTGAAATTTTATCTAAATTTCGGGAGTAGAGTAGTCTGCAGAAGTCTAAAGTCAGTTTTTAAACCAATAGAGAAGACTTGAATGCATTTATCACGCATATTTGACTATCATGTACTCAGCCACTTTTGATGTTATATATTTAAATAACATTTAATATATATATTTGCTTAGCACAGTTTTAAAATGAAATAAATTCTTATTTAATAATTCGATGCTTCTTCCCTTATAAAAGTAAAATAATTCTAAGTAATATATTACTTAAAAAATGCATGCCGGTTTTTAAAGTTTAGGGATGCAATTTAAAAATTCATAAATGCCAATTTTTGCTATATAAATTCCTTTCATATTGTTAAAATAAAGCATTCTTTCAATTTATTGATTGATTATTAGCATCACTCTCCAAAGCAGCACAAAAGCTATTGGTGGTCAATTTCGTAATCTTGAACCACAGCAAGCGGCGAGGATGAGACAAGAACTGTCACCATGCTCTCCAAACATCCATTTCTCTCGAACGCAAGAACTTATTGCAATCTAGGAATTCGTGAATTATTACCAATGTGCTATCACTGAGACAATTTTCTTTAAAAATCACAATATCAGAGTTATTCCTTCCTATGAAAAAGGAATAAATGTAAAGTAAACTTGTTGTTGGGATCAGGGAATCTTGAAATTAGATTCGAATAATCACATTAATTTTTCATATAATTGTAATGTTCTTAAAGTAGTAATTAATAACCATAAAGAAACTATGGATGAATGCTCAAAGGGAATAACACGCCATTCATATATTTTGCACAAATGCCAAATCTGATCTGAGGAGGATAGAACTCGTGACCTTTGGGTCTGTAAGCCCTTAACATACTACTGACCAAAGTGATCACGTCAGTCCGGAGGCTTTTATTGGCTTTTCTAGGAGCCACCGCTACACTACTCCCCCACCATAGAATCGTTAGATAGACAAACGAACGATATAGTTGTTATGGCGAGCATGTGACTTGTTGCTGTTGCTTCAAGTGGGGCTGACGGCTTTTGATAGCTCTTGTGGCGGGTAGATGGCGCCACGACAGCTGCTCGGAGGGTTGCGTTTTTTTAGTTTAAAGTCAAGATTACCAGTGTGGTGGACAGATCTCGGTATCTCCTGATTCGTGAGCACGTAACATGCCACTGGACCAAAATGATCACTTCATTCTGGAGGCCGTTACTGTCTTTTTTGGAACCGCCGCAGATCTACTGGCATTTACAATCAAGCATTGCAATGGAATGAACATTTAAAAATTTAATGAAATTTTAGTTTTATTGATTTAAAAACAAGAGTCATGTGGCATTAGGGGGGGGGGACATAAAACTGATTTTATAACAATGTGTATTTCCAGTGGAGATTATGTAAGTTGCTGCATTTGATATGATCTGATGTAATTTTTGGAATACACTCTCTCACTTTTGGTATTTTTTTATGCTGTAAGTCAAGTTTGTTCAGTAAGATAACATATTAATTGTGAATTAAAATTACATTTTGAAATTTAAAAGAAAAAATGTACATTTAAAATAATTTGGTACTCTACGATTTTTAATTTACAAAAAATAAAAAAGATATGCTACTAATAAAAACAGGATATTACAATAGAATAAACATGTAATAAGATAAATTTAATATTTTAGAGCCTTTTCAAATAATATGTGGATTTCTGGATTACTTTACAAACCATATTTTATTTGGTTTTAGACAATAAATATGGCAATAACGTAAAATATGATTGCAAAATGAAAACCTTTAAAATGTATTAGATTGCGGAAAACACAAAATAGATCGTTGTAACGAAAAGTTAGGGCTTAGGAAGGTTTAAAAGTTCTTTCGGACAATCAAAAAGCTTAACGTAATTTAGAACAAAGTTTTATATCCTTTAAGTGTCGGCATACAAAAGAAATTTTTTCCGTCTGAAACTAATGATTAATGCGTGACTGTATTAAGGCTAAAAGTTAAAGTTTCAATAAATCAAATTCCAAATTTCATGACTGATCGATGAGGTGATAATCTTTTTCTCAGATTTTAGTGAAAAATAAATCATTAATTCAATAAATTTTTAATAGTTTTTAGAACATTAAGAGAGAAAAATAAAAACTGATACGAAGTAATTTAAATTAAAATTTTTTGTCTGTGGCCTTAGAAGCATCGCACATTTGTTTAATTTAACTAAAACGCTATTATATTTCAAAAACTATATTTATTATTTTTAAAAGTATTATGTATACACTTTTTAATCCTTTATTTGTAGGCAAATTGAATTATCTTGATAAAAATTCCATCGAGAGATTTTTTATATCCTTTTTGTTGTTATTTGAATTAAATATTATAGCATTCGTAAAAATAAAACAATTTCTAAGAAATCTCTTTTCTTTCACATGTTGCTGGTCTTAAGGAACAAATATTTCATGTTAATTGGATTACAGTGTATATAGAGCATATTTCAGATAAATTGCTTTGTAAAATGCTACAATATAAGTTAACAATAGTAAACATTATTAAAATAATTGAAGTATATTTGCAGACTTTAAACATTTTTTTTTGTCATGAGAATGTATTATATATACTGAACATTTTACTGTAAAAGCCTAAGTGTCACTCCAGATTAGAATATTTATTTTTTACTAGACTCAAGGAAAGAAAAATCCAATTGGTAGAAAAAATTAGATTTTTCGGTAATAGAATTAACTTATATTCAAAACAATTTTGAAGCTAAATATTGCTTGAATACTCAATTAATGTTTAATTTTACATCCTTGCTTAAGGAAGCCAACTTTTGAAAAGATCATCATTAATTTAAATCAACTATTTTTACCAGTCACATCTTCGTATAAATAATATTGTAATATTGTGTGATATTGAAATAATATTCAATTAATATATTAAACTGCATCTAACTGAAAACTTCAATATTTAAGCAATTTAAAAGATATCAAATCAAACATTTGTTACTTAAGCAATTTTGGTTTTATAATAATATATTCTATAATTTATAGATATTAATGGATAATTTTTCTCCCACTTTCTCTTTGTTTATAATTCAATTATTTCCCCTTTAAACGTATTCAGTTATGTGTCGCATCACCGGTGTCTTCTGTGATACTTGCAAAAATAGTGACTGTGGGCCTGAAAACCTTCCCCTTCCTCCCATATATTTATGTACACAGATGCACAACTTACATACACTGTGGTGTCCAAAAATTAAGAAATAGATACATTTTCGTAGATTGTTTACAAATTGTGCTGGATTTAAGGGTATAAATAGCAGTAGGGAAATTACAACTACTAAACATGCAAAAATGAACACTTCACTGCTTCTGACACCTAGATTTCGAGGTATAGTGTAGCGAAAGCTTGAAGTACAACGTCTTTATTCCGAGGGGACCAACGACTTTCATTCTACTCAATTCAGGTCACAGAAAAGCTAGTCTGATATGACGCAGGCAATATCATCCTCTGTTACCAAAGCGGTGGGCTGGTATTATTTTCTCTAGTGAGTCGATATCCATATTAGCCACTGGCATTCGTTGTAATCATGTGCGAAAAACAGGGATCCGGAATTACTCCTTCAACATCTTGGAAGTGGAGTACTATGGAAGATGTGTTTTTGTTGTCTGGGTCAGCATGATGCTGCACGAGCGCACGTAGCTGCATGTCTTTGATAGAGGCATCTTGTCTGATCTGAGGTATAAAATGCAACCTTAGTGTGCTCCGTTTTAGTATTTTCACACACACACACACAGATGGGTCGTTCACATCAATATAAACTATAACACTCACCCAAACAGAGTTTGACTTGTTGACGAATACCTTGAGGCTGAAAAGATTCAGAGGAGATAATTTCCAGCCAGATCTCCAAACCTGAGTTCTATAAATCATCTCAGGGATTCTCTTGGAAGATAAATTGCAGATCTATAATACTTCCACAGAACCTTTTTAGAGCTAATAAAAGTCTTCGTGGAGGTGTGGATTTATTATCACAAGACCTCATGAAAAGTATTGTTGTGACAGTTACGTTTCTGTCAGATCATGCAACTGGGGGCACCCATATCCAATATTAAACCTTGTGTATGATTGCTAGTTTACTACATCGTTCTTGGAACGCCATGTTTTCATGAGCATAAATTATAATCATGTGCAAATACCATTCATTTTATTGTCATTTTTTAAGAAATACTTTTAAGTATTTTTACACCAAAATTGCTCTTGAATTGGTTCTGAAGTCATTGAAAATTTTTTTAAGAAATTTGCTCTTTTCCTTAACTTATACTCACAAGTATATATATATATATAGATATGTGGATTAGTGTGTTTTATGTGTATATAATGTTTAGATATACTACTTTTATTTCGCAATTTAAATATCTTAATCTTTTATTTCATGGCTACGTTTCAATTGTTGAGAATTGATTGTAAGTATATTTTAATACCTAATTATTACCAAGTAGCGATTATATTTAATACTCAGAATGAAATCATTTCTGAAAGACCATATCCAAACAAGTGTACAAAAAAGCAATACTACACTCTTTTATTACATAAAAACGATTCCATTTTATGGGGACTGACAATGTTGAATACTTCATATTTATTTCTAGACCGCACGAGAAAAGTTCTTACCACTCTTTATGTAACTGATACTGTACCACAAAGGAATCAGTGTACAAAAACCAAAAACTCTATATGTATTATTTTTTCTAGCTTGTAAGAACATTTCAAATGTACGTAAATTAACTATCAGGGTATGTTAAATGCATTTTATTTATTCTAGTCCACACGCAGATCAAGTTTTTCTGTTTTCTTATTCAGTGGATATAGTACCACAGCGGGATTTTGTAACTGATACTTCGACATAATTTAGAGATACCATGGACGAGGAAAAGTCTATTTGCGAGCATAAGGTATTCATTCCACTCTAATTCCCAGAAATAAACGAATCTATTTTCTTATCTTATACAAACAGGTGTTCTTTAGAAGAATTATAACTACGACTTAGCTTGTATTGTAATTATTTCTACCTAAGAAAGCTTTGAAAAATAAAATATCGCCTTTCTTTCTACAGGAAAAAAAGGAAGTTTCAGTTATTGTTGCCTGGAAAGGAATTGTAAAACATAATTATTATAGTTTTTATGTTGCCTAATCCGATTACGAACTTTCACAAAAATTTTTGAATAAATAATTTCTAGAACATTATATTAAATTACTTTAAGGATGCATTTTTAGAACATTTTTGTATGATTTACGAATAATAGGTTAAATTTCTTTTCATTTTGAAATATTTCAGTTTATTAGAAAAAAAAATGTTCTCGAGTTATGTATGCATCTCATTTTGATGATCAAAAAGTAAAATATAAAGTATATTTTTCTGAACGACATTCAACTTTAATAAGCATCTTATACAGATGAGATATTGTTGCAATTTGCGTTATGGAGAAGCAACCAAAGACTTTGAATAACAGATTTTTTAATGCGCAAGGCAAAATACATAATAACTTGAAGACAAATCGACGCATGCGCATAAATAAATATTTTAACTGGTTATTTACAGCAGTGCAAAACGCACTCGATAGAAAACAAACATTACAACACTCCAGAAGCGACTATCATAGTCAACGCAGAAGCAGATTTTGATCTCTCATCTTAGCTGCCTTTATTTCATAGGTCCTTTACATGGACTCGTTCAAACTCTTAGAAGGATCAATTCTAAGAGAGTTTTCGATGATGCCTTGGTGACATCATATTTTCTGCCAAATTTCTTTCCAAAAGCTATACAGTTTTCAATCTGGTAACCATGGTCAGATTTTCTTGTGTGTGTGTGTGGTTGCAGTAATCTTAATTTTCAAGCTCATGATGGGAAGTGAACTTTACCGGCAAAACTAAATTTTCCCATAAAAACAGTATCGCTGTAGGGAAAATAATGTACGTGACGGGTTTCACTGCCCTTTTTAGAGACTGTACATCCCGGGAAGAGTCTTGCGTCAATCTATTGTATGGTGTGAATATTTCTCTGTGTGAAAACTTTTGGCTTTGTGGGCGGTGATTTTGGTAGCTTGTATTATTTATATCTGCAGGGAAAATAATATACATGATGTGTTTCAATATAAATGTTTAATGCCCTATAACAAAATGAAAAAAAGATATCCATCTTTGTATTATGTCTCAGGCTATTTAAAACAATTTTTAACTTTATTTTTTTTAAATGACTCTGGGCTTAAATATGTACATTTAGGTTAATATAGATTACTTCGATCAATTAGAAAATTTGCATTGTAAATAACTTGAATTTTTTAAATATATACCAAATAATTAACTTAATTATAAAGTACTTGTATAAAAAAATGTTGAATTAAAACTATATAAATTATCTCTTTTTAAGCATTAAAGTATAATGATTTTAAATAAGTTATAACGTAAGAAATATTATTAGGAAATATATTTTTTACTGAAATATTTAATAGTAGGTACACACATTTTAGGATACATGTTGAGGTAAACTTATTTAGGAAAAGAAGGCTAATTTAGATTTTTTGCTAAAGATTTGTGATTAAGTGAGATGTAATGAGTCTCATCTTTAAATTCTTAGATAGCATGTTATATATTAGAACTATTTTATCAGTTGAACAATGATCTAGAGGATTTTTTTCTCACAATTTTTACATGAGCTTTTTTTACTCGGATTGTAAGCATTTTCAGAATAAGGTAATTAATAATCTGAACTTCCAACTACTTTTTCTTGCTTTCAGAATAATCAGAGATAATACATGACTTAGAAGTTCAATAAATTAAAGATAATTCGCGTAAAAAAACCATTAAAAGATAAATCAAGGATTCATTCACTTAAAAACTTTCCAAAATTGAATCTAAATGCAGATAATTTGTAACACATGGTAATTATTTTTCTAACGGGATGTAAAGTACGATAATTCTAAAACGATTGAAATTCCTTTTTATATAGTTAATTTAGCACCTTAACATAGAAATTTAATTATCTTAATATAAAAATTAAATATTATGTAGTGTGTGTGTCTACATCTATATTTAATATAAAATACAAAATTAGCTCATTTGCTTAAAATAATCAAGGCAATTATGCGTCGATTTCGGTAATAACCCACAGCTAGAAAGGTGTTTTAAATACACTGATGGCCATTGAAATTGTAACAACATGAATGAAAACAAATACAAATAAAACATTTATTGTACGTAATCAGTATGGAATTTATGTTATGCTTGAAAATTTAATCAAGACATAATGATTAAGTTTCCGAGCAGTCTGGGGGTGTAGAAGGGTGCAAAATCAGTAGAAACTGCTGCCACCCCTGGAAGCTAAAATGGCCTTACCCGATTAGGTATAGAGTCGAATTGGGCAACTTATTCCACGATGCTTCAAGTCTATGCATATTCGCATGCCAGTGGTTGAGTTTCAATCAGTGAGACGGGCGATATCTCTAAATGATAATCCTTACTCACGATAGACAACGATCTTACCTCTGTCGAATTCCTACTCTTGCTAGTAAAGATTTTTTCTTACTCTAGGTATAGCATGATATTCTGAACAAACGCGAACGTTTCCGAAATAGAAATCCATAACAAAACTTTTCATTCATTTGCAAAACTAATCATTTGCATATCCCAACTTCTTTCTTTCATATGATTTTGACATTCGTCGTATCATTCCTTCCTGGTGTTGCAATTTTAATGGTCAGGGGTCTGTATAGCTTAAAACTATACAGATTAAGCTACATAAAAAATACTGAAAGCAGAAAAAGATTAAAACAAATTCTTAGATAATTGAAAAAAAATGACGATACTGAAATTGTAAGAATTCATCCATGTTAATTTTTTTGAATCAACTAGTCTTATTACATCCTTTTTCTAAATCGAATGTCTTTTTTATTTTCATATATTTGGTGCTAGATAAGTTACATGATATTTTTATTAATATTGTTATGGGAAGTATGGATTTTGATAGGTTCTATGACGAAAGTACATTGTGGCGGGAAAGATTATTTGCAAGCCAATAGAGTATACGCTGCAATAACGCTGATCAGAAACAAATATGGATACAAATTTAGTCACCAAATGTCACCAACTCACCATATTTAGCCAGAAAAATAGACAACTCTAAAAATTCCAGAATAATTTTTAATTGAGAAAACTTTAAAAGTTCTTTGAAGGCTCTTTTCAGTCTGTGAAAGGAGGATGCAAAAAAAACCCCTACATTTGAGTCAAACATTTGATACATAAGACATTTGCCTTGAAAATTGTGAGGAATTTGATTTGCTATGTTTTATATTTGTGCTAGTCAAACATTTGATAGCGAAAGCATTTGCTTTAAAAATTGTGATGAGTTCCATTTGCTATGTTTACATTTATGTGATTTTTGAATCTGTGTCGATTCAAATGCCTGTCTTATAAAACTTATATAATAAGTAAACTATTATAATCATTAGGAGATAATTCTAAACTAAATTACAATTTAAACTCTCTGAAAGAGTCTACATGTTAATTGCGTGGTTCTTTCCTGTATTTAAAAATCATCAACCATGTAAAATTTGGGGTCAGAAGTGAGATGCCAGTCTTAAAAAAATACACGTAAGATCAATTTAAAGCTTTAATGAACATTATCAAAGAGATAATAGACAGATGAAAGCTAGATTTAAATAGATGGGCAGGATGAATGAAGTACGAGAAGGAGCCTACGAAACAAGAGTTGGTCAGAAATCAAAGTCGGAGAAGTCTGTCCTGATGAAAGGATAGAAAAAAGTAAAAGAATCTAAGAATGTCTAGGTTATTAAGGAAGGATCATTGAATAACTTCGCATTTTACGAAAGCCAAGGCCATAATTTGAGAATTTGGAACAATATTTATGTTAATAGAAATAATTGGCCGTGGGTAGCCTAGTGGTTAGAGCATCGGACTCCAGACCGAGGGGCCTGGGTTCAATTCCCGATACCACCAAATACCCTCCGAGTACGAACGGAGTACGTACTCGTTGAGTCAGAGGGTCCGAAACTTTTGTGAGCGGTCGCAGTAGAAACCACGAGTGCAGCGAAATAGAAAATGTTTTCCTCCCCACCGGTTCCATGCTAAATTGTGGAGATGGAGATAAATGGCGTCGCCATCTATCGTTAAGAAGTCCAACCTGTCTCACAGGCTCTGGTAATTTTCATTCCTTAACTTCGGGAAAGAAACGACGATAAAAATATTTTACTATTTATATGGTATTTAGTTTTATTAAAATCGTATGGGTTGGTAAATGTATTGTGAATAAGGGGAGAATTATGCATAATTCCCTTTATTTAAATAAAAATAATCTTATACTAAGATAATGTATCGTAAATGAATAAACTGAAAGGCTTACAAAAGGAAGGCAACAAAATTAATATTTTTAAACCAAAGTCAAATGATGAAAAGGTTTCTTTAACATCCATTCATTCCTATTATTTTCAAGCCACAGTTATAATACACCTTATCCCTCCCCACTATACAATGGATACACAATGCAATCAGAGAAGGGGCACTCGGCTATGAGCTAGCAATCATAACGAATGGGTAAACACGACCAGAATGAATTCTTAGGAAAATATCTGTAATCAAGAAAACTTAAACAGTATACACATTTTAAAAACATTTAGAATCACAGAACATTATTCTTACAAAAAATCTTCGAAAAAGAACATTTTCCATTAGATTTATCATATGATACTATGTATTAATTCTTCGTTTAAATATTTAGTACGACAGAAATCCTCAACAGACCACAAATGTCTTTCAAAATCACTGTGGCGGTGTCTCCAACTGTCAGATAAGGCTTTAAATAGAGACTTTATATCGTCAGAAAAGCACCATGGGCTTTAAGGTGGAAGCAGACGGCCGGAAACACATCAATACTCTTGGCTTTATCTTCATTAAAAGGCTTTCCCGTATCATTTTTCAAAGAAATGTTCTCTATCTCTCACGATCTCCCTTTACGCCAACCCCCTCATGTTCAGAGAGGAGATATTTTCATTTTATGCAGTCTTTAATGGCTTCTAAGTCAGCAGCCTGACATCTATCTAAGTTTTCAGATTTTTATTCATGCGATATTTACATATTTTCTGTAAGTAATGACTTGATAGAATGTGGATGATTTTCGACAGAATTGTAAGTAAGCTATCGCTAGTTTGTGCACTGATTTCCTGTTTGAAATATTCATGAGAGCTCAAAATATGCTATCGATTTGATGCCCGGTAAAATGATGCAATATGTCGGAATTAGGATGACATGAGTGTTTCTGAAGCACTTGGAACTTTTCATGAGTTATTTTACCAAAACGAATCTTAACTATTAAACAGCATTCAGTCTTATTTTTTTCAATTATCAATAAAATAAACTTTTTCTGTATATTTTCAATTTTGTTACTTGTAGTTATAATGTTCCTTATTCTACTATTTTACGGAACGTGACAAAAATGCTTGAGATTTTAATATAAGAAATCATCCTTGATACTTAATTTAATTTTTGGTGCATTATTTTGAGATTTCATATAAATAACTGTAATTTAAGGGGACTTCGCTTAGTTCGGAGGGTATATTTATTCCAACAAAATATTAGTAAAATTAGCTAATCATTTCATATATTTAAGGAAAGTTCCATCCTAGAATTATCGTTCAAATTATAAGTTTTAATAAAGAGTGTAAGAATCCGTACTGTACATGTTTTAATTGCCGTAATATGAACTACACAGTGGCGTAACGTACACCCCCGTAACACCTACATTGTGGGGAGAGGGGGGGGGGCAAGGGTTCCAGGGGACCCAAAGCTTGACAGATGCTAAGTCCGAATACAGGCTTGGCCCCGAAGCATGAGTTTGTAGGGGGCCCCTTATATTCTTTGTTATACCACTGGAACTACAGTAATCCATAAACGCTTTACAAATGTATTTCTTATCAGTTATTCGTTATAATTTACTTACATTAGTTATATTTGCAAAAGAAATAAATAAGCATTTTAAATATTTAAATTACACGTTAATCACTATGCATGTAATAATAAAAACATGTATGCGTTATACTTTTATACGTGTATTGTAAAAAATAGTTTGCTAGATATCTGAGATTTATGGTGAATACAATATTCATAACACATTATTCCGAAAGAGAGAGAATTTGATTTAAAACCTAAAAAAAAAAGATAACTAACTTACCAATCCAGATAAGTTTTTACAATATTCATGATTTCATTGTTTCATTAACGCTTGATAATTAAAAAAAAGAATCATTTCCTTTTAAATTTACATTATTTAAAAATATTATTCACAATTATTTGTGAGGAACCTTAATTTATTTGCGATTCGGTTTATAAATTATTTTCTATATGAATTGTAATTCATTTGATTGCTTATTACAATACTCCTTTATTATAAACCTTAGTTTAATTCCTTTACAAATCTTTGTTTTAATCTTTTTGCGATAGAACTTATAAAAACAAATACTTTGAAAATTATTTAACTTGTAAATTGTAGATAGTCTTCAAAAATATTAATATTATCTAGTGGTTTCATTAAACAACTTAATGTAATTAAATATCGGAGAAAAGTATTGAAATCATCCGCATAACTCAAATTAAAGGTATTGCATTCTGTGGAATTTCAACTATTTCTCTCTAATTCCCAAAATCGGTTATTGAGAGAATCTAAACGGATCTCAATAGAGGCAGTGAGATCTTTAATATCAAATATAGTAATATTTTGACATAAGCTGAACAATATTTGGGAACAAATACAGCTGAGGTACAAATTCCAAATAATACAGTATACGAGGCCTAAATTTAGCGAAACAATATGAACACAGATGGCTCTTCATAATGGAGGATAAGTTACACCGAAAAATAATTAGGTTTAATAAAATTTGGTGAAATATCTTGTATACGGCATTATTTCTCTCTCTCTCTTATATATTTTTAGAATATACAGTAACAACATGTACATACATGTCTTTTTTTTGTTCATGAATAAAAAAATAAAATTTTGTTTTCATTAGAAACTTTTCAAAAAGCCATTTCGAATTAAGGTCTAGAGCGTTGCTTCCTCTTTTTAAAATTTATTAAAGGAAAATAAAAATGATTTCCTTTAGTGTTATCTAACTTTCTATTACTAAATTAAGAACACACATTTAATAGTTTAAAGATATTAATTTGGGGATTTAACTTCAGGTATCATCAAAGATGAATTTCATTTGTAGCCACGAATTTTTTCTTCTTTTTAAGACTAATATCAGCTTTTTTATGCAATTGTCTGTAATACAAATATTCTGAAGTTTACAAAAAGATCTTAAGCGAAACAAATTATGCTACGTTGCGTATATAATTCCACGTAGTTTTTTGAGAAATTTTGAATTAAGTTTCAAGATTTTATAAAATTTTAGATATTTTGTTGTCTTAAAAGTGATTTGATTAAGAGAAAATAAACTTGTTCAGTTAAGCAATTCTAAAGTGTAAGAAACATTTTATGCAATACTACTGATCTATCATATGCTTTTTATGTTATTTCAAAAATATTTAAGACGATGATTAAAAAAATATATGTGAAAATATAATAACAACAAGAATACAAATATTTGTTACATTTTTATCAGAAATAACTTTTATGTATTATGCACTCATGTCCAAAATTAAGGTTATAAGCATAAAATCTGTGAAAATGGAGGAATTATTCATTGTGTTGCCACGAAATTTGGCACAGAGATATATTGCAATGTCAGAAAGAATATTGTAACATAACAATATGGGAATAGATTTTAATTGTGAATTAAGACAAGGTGATAAAAAATGTGAAATCATGAATCAGAGATAAAGCATTTACTTCCGAAAAAGTCTGTCTAATAAGGGACGAGACCATTGTATAATGTTATACAAGCCTCACAACGGGCAGTCGTACTGTTTATGAGGTATCAATAAGTATATTTGGGGCAACCAATCCCATTTTTTCAAAAGCTGGACTTTTAATTCTTGGGGGTCCTGAGAGCTACAATGAAAAATGGCTCTTTCTAGACCTTTCCAAACATATTCAATATAACTGTAATCCGAAGACCTTTCAGGGTCAATTCATTCGGCGAAAATCCGCTAATTCATGAAATTCATCCACAATGTGAGTTCTGTTTGGAAGCGCAATATTGTACATAAAAATATAGTCCGATCCCATAATACCTCAAAAAACCTCACATAGCCTTCCAGGATCTCCTCCATATAGCGCTGTGAGTTGACATAACCAACTTGGAAAATGAACAGAGGTGTTCTACTGCCCAACATTATGCCACCACACACAAGGATTCCTTTGCCACCAAATCTGTCGATTTTTTTAATTAGAAGGTATGAAAGCGAGCTCCATTTTCTATCCAGGTGAAGATTCGACGAGAATCGCATTGTCTTGTACATTTCAATCTCGCTGAACAAAACACGCTCCCATTTTTTTGGTGTTCAAGACTGATGTTTTCAGTTCCTCAATATCCACTCTTTCCTGCTGGATGCAGGCAAATTGACTTACCAAGTTGGACGCTGAATGTAAAAACCAATCCTTGCAAGACATTTGTGACTGTTTTCCTGGACATTTTTCTTCTAGACACAGCAGAAAGGTCACGAGAAAATTGAGGAGCCATTGACCGCCTATGTAGTCATGCGCTTAATGCCAAGTAGCGATCATGTATCCTGTGCAGATGTCGAAGCTCTGTGGTGACCTTGCTGGTGACAATACCATTTGTATGGAATTCATTCCACAGCCGGGGGACTATTTTCAGTGTTCCTTGTAACCATAGAGTTACTTCCGCTTGAGTCTTATTCTCACTGCAAACATGGTAGCATGTTTGTTTTAATGCAATATTTGCAAAAACGGAACCAAAAGTCATATATACTTCAACGGTTTCAATCAGGTAGTTCTGCAAAAACTAACGCTAAACAATATATTTTCTAAAACTGTAGGTTGATGCTACGCGGTCTTAAAAAATACAAATTCAATCAGTTTTACTGGAGTTATTTTAAAATTATGACGAAAGACATGTTTGTGACCTTAATTTTGGACATGAGTTTACTTTTGTTATTCTTGATATATTTAAAAATGGAGAAATTCAAGACATTTCTTCTTTATTGAAACACATTTTGCATACCTAACCGTATATAAGTATTACTGCTTTTTTGAAACTAGCCACGAGGACTATGTATAGGTATTTATAGTAAAGAAAGACAAACATCGGCACTTAATTGATGCTACTAGAAAATTTTGAACTCTTTTAAAAATGAGGTTTTTCATGATCAAGTTCATGCAGTCTTTATAAAAATTGACCTATGGCTATTTCATTAAAAAGGTGTAATCAATTTTCAGTAAGAAATTAAATTACAAAAGTTGCTAAAACAAAGGAAATTACTGCTCGAATATCTGTTTCTTCATGGTTTTATTATTTAGTGTATATTATATGCACTTCTATACTTTTTATTACAAAAGAATTGCAAAAAGAGAAATAATTTTAATAAGATGTTAAAAAAAGTACAGTATAATATTTTGGACCTCGTATTTCCGTCAAAATTTAATTTTGTTTTAATACTTTTTATTACAATGAATAAGGTAAAATACGTTTTTAAGTTTATAAATCTGGATCCATGAAATAATAAACATAACAAAAATATTTAGTAAATCCTGAAGAAAAATAACTGAGGGATTCACGGTAAAATTCTGATTAAGTTTTCAATATTTCAGGTACTTGCAGTTATAAACATAGATGGTATATGTATGGTGTATATACATATATGGTAGCACTAAAATAAGCTTACTATAACGAAAACATGGAATTTAATTTTTAATCATGAAGGTAGAAAAATTTAATATAATGCAAACCTTTACTTCCATCGGGGGAAAAAACAAAACATCCGAATTGAATTAACGCAGAACTTGCTTAGAATTTTACAAAATACCTGCATATCTATGACTTTTCCCTATCTTTTACAATTTTAAAAATAAGGCATTCACTATGACAAGTTACTGTCTCATAATTTTTACTTTCTTTGACAGTATGCTCCGTCGAAAAAGAAATAAAAAAATGTTTCATATGAATTACAGTAAAAAATGACATTTTTGCGATCGAAATAAATGAAAAAAATATTGATATCAATCATTTCGTTTTTACATTTTTTTGGAATTTCTTATTCAGAGTCCAAAAATTGCGGTGGATATGCATTTTTAAGCAACAGCCTTGTGAAAAAAAATCTGCTCTGCTCTAGTTCTTTTTTTAAAATTTTTTTGAAATACTTCGTATTTCTTATACAAATATTCATTATTTGTAATAAAAGAAATTTTGTAAAATGTGTATTTCTTTGATAAAAATAATTGTTATGATTTCTAAATTGGCACTTTTTTTTATTAGTCTGAATATAACTTGATATTTTTTATTAACAATTTGCTATATTAAAAAACGACTCACTCTAAAAAATAGTCTAGGTGATGGTATACAACATTTTTTTATTAATACAGCATGCTTCCGCATTAAAATTGTGAATTCAGTGAAAAGCATTAGAAATATTCAATTTGTAATGCTTAACTAAGAGAGGATGCAATTCAAATATTTAAATCACACTTAACGGAGAATACCCTTGTGTTGGAAAATATGAATATATTTTTAAAAAATACCGATTGTATATTGATATGAAAATATTAGAAGACTTAATACAGCGTTTTTCAAACTGTGGGGCTTGCCCCCCGAGGGGGGCAAGCCTCACAACTCTTAGAGGGGGGTGACAACACTTAGAGGGGGTGCTATCATATTGAAAAGTAGAAAACAAAATATTATTTAAAAATATTAATTTACTGAAAGTAAACAAACAAAATACATTTCTCGTTGTTTCTCGTGTTCTCGTTGGATTCCAAAATTTCTTATGGATGTCCACAAAATGAAGTGACTTAGTAATGCTGTGACATTTCTTACTGGATACAATGTAGGCATTGGATTCCTTAAAATTATGACCGGTGATGAAACTTGGATTTGTCGTGTTATTCCAGAACCAAAACAACAATCGATGGAGTGAAGACACTCATCATTTCTCACCAGACAAAAATTCCAAACAACGTTGTCAGCACGAAAAAATATTGTGCTAAGTGTTTTGGAACAGACATTGGCTATCTTCACTGGCGGCATTTTTCTAAGAAGTGAATATACTGAAGTGGGTTTTCCTACATGACACATTTTTGTGTAATGATGATAAAGATGTAGAAAAATAGAGTTTCTGACGTGCTCTTTCATATAAAAATAAACTCTGTTTTAAAAAAATATGCAGGTTTTTCATAAATGGTACATTATTTCCGAAGCCTCGTATTCTTTCTATATTCAATTTGGCAAACGCATGAGAATATAATAACAAATGCATTAGAATAATGCAATATGCTACAAATTTAACAAGTGTGTGAAATACATCATAAAAGTAAGAAACTGTGACATATTTTCTAAACTAAATAAGAACAAAATAGGGTGAGGAAGTATGTTCCAAGGATAATAGGACATTGGGACTTATTATGACTGGAACTAAAGATAGGGGGCCTATTACTCAGAAGGAACTACTTGACACCTTTCTTATGTCATTATCTTATTTCTCTTATATAACAATAACTTCTTAAATTATGATAAAGATAAAATGATATTTGCATGTTTTGCACTACATTTATTCATCTAATATTATTATGCATACCCGTAATAATTATGTTTGAAAAGAATCTAGGTCTAATGATTTTGAGTCTTACAAGTATGTAAACAAAACTAAATCTAAACGAATCAAAAGCTTCAGGGTGAAGACTTATTAAAAACAATTAATTATTTCCATAACAAAGCTATATACTGTATTCACTAGTGTATAATAATTCGATATACTATTTTTATTCCAATTCTGCAATATAAATTTAATTTTCTAATAAATCACATGGTTATTTAAGTAAATACAACTGCATCAGCAAGGGAAAAAAACGTGAAGACTTTAGTGATAAAAAAATTTAATTATCCCACTTTGAAATGAGAAAGAAAAAATACTTTCATCAATACAAATGAGCTTTATTTTTTATCAGCGTTACCATTATTTTATGAGAATAATTTTTGAACGGATGAAAAAAGCCACTTTAAATTATTTTAATAAATCGGAGATACCACTAGAATTTTATGAAATATCAAAAGTTAATCAATTTTCCAAGTGTGTCCTGTTCCAGTTTTATTCATTTGCATTTTCCAATGAGTATCTTAATAGTGAAGCACATTGTAAAAAAAAAAAAGAAATCTCACAAAACCTGTACCGTATCAAAATCGATACCGCCTTTATATATAGTTGGAATTTAATTAAAATTTTAAGCGAAATGGAGAATAATATTGAAAAGCAGTTCAGATAATTAAGGTTTGTATTCTTTTACCTTATCGAGATTGAATACCTGATAAGCCTTCCTTAGATAAGTGGAATCTTCTTTATTTTTAATTACTTTTCTAATTTTTTTCCGCACTTTTCATTCAGATACAAATAGAGTACTCGAATCTATGCAATTTGAATGCCTCTATTGTTGAAACTAAAATGTACAATAAAACTTCGTTATATCATGACTGCGGTCCTTATAGTATTGTTCTTATGAAAGCAAACTAGTAGGGCTGCTGGCCAAATCAGATATTTCATTTAACTATTTAAGTAGTCTTTTTTCTTTAAAAGCAATCGATGGAAAATTTGAATCGTTTAAATATGAGAACAGTTTTTTTTTAAAATTAACTTTTGTTATTAATTTTGAAAGGACAAATTTATTATTTAGGCAAAATATATTTATAGGAATGGAGATGAGGGAAGTACGCATATTATTATTAAGGTATCCGACTACCCTAAAAATGTGAATTTTACCAAAAATTGACAAATTTTTTCAAAGATTTTTTATAGACCATCTTATTAGCTTTATAAAAATACCAAGTTTATTATTATTTTACGTTCACTAGAACAAAAACTGCAATTGTTTTAGTAAAATCAGATGCCAGTACTTTTAGCAATATATATATATGTCATACTTTAAAAGAGAGAGGCGTTTTACTCGAAATGTGTTTTTTTGAAAATGATTGAATGGGGACAGCGATTACTGAAAGAGTTTTGAAAATAATTAACTGATATTTTTTGTGTATGTTCTGCATAATAGTAGAATTGTTTTAAATTTCAGATTTATCAATCACTGTTTTATTACAAAATTGACAGTCCCTTATGTGAATACGATCACTGTTTTTTTAAATTTTTTTATATAATAACTAAGATAAAGTGCTCTAGTGTCTGTATAAATTAAATCATCTCATATCCTGAAAGTCATTTAAAAATGAATAATGTAGTAACACATCAGAATAGAAAAAATTAAAATCTGTTCATAAACTTTTCGTACATATAGGGCCGCGTTTCTGTTATTTTTTGTAGATTTTCTATTTTTTTTGTTCTATTCTTAATTTTAGCATATTTTTTCTTAAAATGTACTAAGCAAATCGAAAAACAAGATAAAAATCCCCATATCTTCATTTTTTAAGGAAAAAGTTGTCGCAAGTAGTCGGATGCCTTAAATACCACAAGAATAGCGGCAGCTAAATGCAGTTGTTCCTACCAATGTTACCATTACTACGTGCTATTATTATTTTTCAAGATAAAAAATTATCCGTTTTTTAAAAAAATCAAATTTTGGATATTCAACGTTTTTTTTCTTCTAAATTAGGTACTATTAAATAAATTATTGCGCAGATTGCGAATCAAGGAGAAAAAGGGTTCATAATTATGATTTTACAATATATTGAAAGCTTATTTCTTCAAATTTTGTTTTCATATATTTGATGTATTATTTATATCTGTGATGTATGATAACTATATAAGCACAATCAAACACCAAGAAAATTCACCCTACACATCTACTTTTCTTACTTTAGTAAAGAATTTAAATTTTAAAAATTTCAAATTCTCTATCATATATAGTATAAAAAAGTTTCTTAAGTTGCAAGTAAATCGCAAATCATTGTTTTCTTACATTTTCTAGTTTTAAAGAGTAATGTTAAATGTTTTAGAAAATAATGAGAACAAATGGTAACTATATATATGTAAAATATTTGCTCTTTAGAATTATTTTGAGTTATTTTTACTAAGGACTTTAAATATTCTATATTATAATTTGTGATTATTCAAAAGGATTTGAATTTAATGAGAAATATAGCTGACAAAAAATTAGACAACTAATAATTAATGAAGGAATTATTTCCAAGGAGTATATATATAGTAAATGTATATAATTTAAATTAGGTACTAACTTCATGTTAAAAGGAGCATTAGAAAAAAAAGTTCCATTAATTACATAACTATTACTAAAAAGTAATTGAGAATAAAAAAAAGTTTCATTTTGCCTTTCTTTTTTGGAAATGTAATACTTTAATGAAATTTATTTTGCTGATAAAAATGCTTTAAATATGCTAATTGTATATTTTCGCATATGATATTTTTCTAAACTTCAGTTATCTTGTTGATTGAAGTAGCTTAATTGTCAATACTTTAAGTGATGATTCATTAAAATTTAATGATTGTAACTGACGTTTTAGTTAATTCACAGATCATTAGTTTAATCATTTGATTAATTTTGCAGCGCGATCGTATATAATGAATTTGTTTTTCCATTTTTCATCATTTGTCTTGATACCAGTAGCATAGCTAGAGTTAAGGTTAACTTTGAAGAGCTTTTACAAATAATTATTGGTAAACGTAAATTTACGAGTATATCCTTTTAAATTTCTTATCTCTTATGTCAAACGTAATATTTTAATGCAACTGATTGATTAGTAATATATATTTATATTTATATATTACCAGTTTAATAGTTTTTCTTCCCACCACTCCAACCTAAAATGAGATCTCACATAGTAAATATATAAAGCAATAATGAGTTAAATTACTTATTTCTAGTTTACACCACGATTAAGCTGGAAGCTTCTCTGCAAAAAATAATTTTTTTCCTGTCCTAAAGAAAGAAGCATTTGTAAAAACCATCATAAGAAATATGAAGCAATCTAATAGTAATTTTTTGAATTTACTATGACTATTGGTCCATCTTTTCAGTTATAAGTATCATCCCACATAACTTCAAAGGAAAAGAGGAAATTGACGTCTATTATAAAAATTTAAATATAGCCCTGCTTCAGTTAGGCCATAATATTCCAACTAAGAAAATATTAAATTATCTATTAATATTCTTTCATCAATGAGCTGCTTTATTTCCCGTCCTTAATGGTACCTTCTAATTGAGATTAAACTTTAATTAAGGTCTAGGTGAGGCAATTATTGGAGTGACCAGAAATTGGAGTTTCTCTCAGAGGAACTAAATTTCCAAATATTGTTTCCTGTAACAGTTTATGCATTAGAGATGTGTGATTGTGAAAGAGGTGAGAGTAGATTGGATTATCTTCAACCTTTTCGGGAAAGGATATAGGTGAATGTATAGTTACAACGGAGGATAATCGTGAAATTAAATCCCTTAGCTGAATGTCATTCATTACGGTGACAATACTTCCCTTTCAGAGTATTCTAATGTACTCTTGTTGTAAAGGCAGATCATTGTATCGCTTTATGTGCAGGATTTGCAGTGCACTTAAAGGGTGTAGTCTTGGACTGTAGTAACTCTCCTTATGATAATGAATTTACCTTTAAACAAAAACGAATTATCAGTACGTAAATCTATTACCTTAAACTTTGTGCTGGATTACTATGAATTTTGATAAGTATTACACAGCCTTTGGTATAAATAAACATAATTGTCATTTTAAAACAATTAATCACATTAATTTTGCCATTTTAAATACAATTAATTCAATGTAAAAAATATAATTCAGAAAATAAAAGCCCTGAAATGTATTTGGTAAACCACAAACAGTTGCAGCGTGGTGCTGCTGTTTTCTAAATTTTTGGATTGCATATATTTTTTTTTCATTAGACTTATTGCGTTTGGTGTTGTATTTGGCGTTTTGTATCGAAAACAATTGATAATTTTTATAGAGCATTATTATTTCTTTATAATTCTGTTCCAAATATTTAACTAATTACAACTTATGCCGAAGAGTAATTGAATACATGTGTAGAACGTATGATATTTAGAAGGAAACAAGTAAAATAGCTATTATTTTTATTTTGCATGAATCGCATGATTAAAATTATTACTGAAATATGCAAATAAAGAACATTTAATAAAGCTTATTCTACAAAAATTTAGATCAAAATAATATTAATCCGTACTTTCATTTCCTATTTTATGTTTTATGGATAGTGGATACTAATTGTTCTTTAAATCAATCTTCTATGGATAACTAATAAAATTGTAGATAAAAACTGTTCCAAAAGTCGGTTGGAATATCAAATAGCTTTTGAGGAGAAGCACACAAATTTATCTTATGATATAACTTTAACTCTTAAGGAAATGCTGTGCAATCATTCTAAATTCGTAACACATTTTAAAAAAATAAAGAAATACGAGTCGCTTAGAATTTTGAGGTCTAACACGTTCCACATAACATCATGAACTAAAAAAGGACATTGTTAAGCTTGTATACATGAATGCTTGTGTTAGCAATTTTAAATGGCGTTCAGATATTAAAGATGAAATCTGAGTTGACATTCCGCTACGAATAGTTTGCAACTGAACTACAAGTTGTTTATGCCATGGCGTCTAAAATACTCTGATCAGAAAACAACATACATTCAATTAAGACTCTTTAAGGATTTTAATGCAATATTTTTCTGATGATTCAACATTTCTTTTTTTTTGTACTTCGTGAGTTACTTAACACTAGTATATGTAATTGTATGTATATATGATTTATATTTTCAAATGTAACACAGATTCATCTATTAGAATCGAATTATTTTTGAGAAATCTTCATACTGAATTTTTTAAAAAGAAATAACATGAGAACATAATGCAAATATATATTTTCGGATAATATTTAAACCCATATTATTTAAATAAATAGTTTTTGTAAACGAAGTGTTTTAAATGATCAAGAGGTACACATTTGGTTTATTACTAAAATGTGTTAAAATACTTTAAATGGTTGTTTCGATTCTTATTAAAAATGAAATTAATAAAAGTAATAAAATTGTTATATTTTGTCTATTTTAGTTTCGATATTGAATAATGGAGCAATATTTTAAACCTTGGAAGTTAAGGCTTTGAATAAATTTTCTGTGAAACTTTAAAATGCTTTTTCAGTAAGAAGTAACAATAAAAAATTATGCATGAAATACAAAATTTAAATGTAAAAATTATGATTTAAGATTAATTTATATTCTTAAAGATTTAAATACTATAAGGGGATATGCTATAAAAAAGTGGTTTTCGGAAAAAAAATATTTATTTAAATTCCATGTTGAGAACTATAATTCTTCTATTTATTTAATTTTTTCCCTTTCAATTTCTAGATAAACCCAAAAAGAGTAAGATTAGTAATAGCTGTTTCAAAACGAAGATTGCTGCTCTTAAGCTCAGAAACAATTATGTAAATATTTAGATTCATTAGCTCTGTTTACTGTGTTGTATTGCGTTACTTTATTATATTTAGTCACGCATAAGAGAGTAATTAACACTTAACATTAATTTACACGTCGTTAGAGATAAACTTCGTAAATGAACCTACAGAGATTTTATTAAGTAACAGAGAGAAAATGAAATTTTAATTTCATATTAGGCTACAATTAAGTAAAGAATAGGTTGCCCAGTGAAACACAAGAAAACAAATTTTTCAAGATAAATTTACTACAAAGTTGTAAGCAGACCTTATTTGCAAAGATTGGGGTATTTATTAATATAATACAGAATCTCAAATTTATTTTAATTAAGTAAAATTGCTTAGTTTTACTTAATTAGCCTTTCAAGCTTATGTCATCTCTTAAAAGAAAAATAAGAAATAACTCCCCGCATTGTTGCAATGAGAAACAATAAATTCCTGATAATTTCATAAAGACATATCTGTCTGAGTGTAACCTATAACAACTTATGATCAATTAACCTATAATTAGATAAAACATTCGTAAATCAAATAGAGATATATCATTTCGAATAACAACGTGAACAGTTTAACTTGTAATTGACTGATGTTATTCGTTCTAGAAATATTCAAGTATAAATATCTAAAAGCACATATCTGAAAAAATAAATAAGATGAGTTATATGAAATGCCATGATATATAAAAATATTCATAACTTAAATGTCATATGTGTGATGCAGTTTTAATATAAAATAAAAACTCTATTTTTTTTATCCAATAGAATTATTTCTTAGCATGATAATTTTTCTATTTTAATTTCAATGAATCAGAGAAATTAATTTAACTATATGAAAACTTCATGAGCTTATTCCATTTTACAGAGAGTCTTACTCACACTTTCTCGTATTCTACTCTCAACTTTACTTATGAAGAAAAACCAAAGAAACCGAAACTTAAATACATATATACATGTATAATAAATTATATTAAACTTTAAGAAATAAATTTGTTATCATTCAAGTATATTACGTTATTGGTGTGGTTAACTATTTATAACTTTTTTACATGAAACCTGATCAAAAACTCAATGGATGTTTTTTGAAATTTTAATCTATTTTTCTGAAAAGAATATTAAAGATTCCAAAATACTTCTAAATATTATTCCTAGGATTTTTTAAATTATAACTGCAACCTGAAAATAAAAGACAACGTGGAATACTATTATTAATGTTAAACTAAAGAAAAGCTGGCAACAAACTGTTAAATCGATAACTAAACTGTATTTTTAACAAGTATTTCAACATTTGGAATTTAAATGTTCTATATTTATCTGTAATAACTAGTGTAACTAGCGTTATATTTAAATCTCCAAAAATCTTTCCCAATTACAGTATTCTGCTTAAAGATATTAATACAAATTTTTGGGAAACGATAGATAGAGTAAAATATAGCTCGTGAATCAGTGCTTCTCAAGCTTTCATTATCTGTGATCCATTTTGCAGTCCTAATTTTCCTCGCACCCCCTCACCCCTCATACAACAGTTATGCATTGAATGCAATAATAACTTTGATGGTAAACCTACAATGCGTTTAATTATAAACTGCACAAAATATCAAGATAATTTTTTTTGTATATAATATATTAAATGACAAAACCCATGGAAGTCACTAGTAATTACTAAACTTGTTTTTAATTTAATATTGATAAATTAACTTTAAAAATTTTTTGCCGTGCTGATACATTTTTAGTATATTATATTATAGTGTAAATTTTATTTTATTTTTTATTATATCAGAATGTATTTGTTTAGCTTCATTTCACTAAATTGATAATTATTTTAAATCTTTTATTTTCGACTTTTCGATTTACTCACGCTCCCCAACGTAGGGTTATCATGTTGAGTTATTAATTAGATTAGTAGATTTTTATTTTCAGAGATTTATGGAAAATGAAATACACGGGTAACAAGTGTGAGGAAAAAAAGGAGAAATTTGTTTCTAATTTAATAGAAATATAAAGCTTAACCTCCAAGAAAATTAAGTTTTCACACACACAAGACTGACTGAAATAAGGATATTTAAAACAACATTAAATAAATGATAGTCGCAAGCAATGTAAAATAAATATTTATAAAAATGGAATTAATTTTTAAGAATTACAGGAAAGTCAAAATAATTTAAAATTATAAAAATTTGAAGAAAAAAAAACAAAGAGCTTAACATTTATAAATTTTTTGTAAGATTTTTAGTTATTCTAAAATGGGAGTTCAGTTATAGTCATTTTTATATTATTTTAAGTAGCCATTATTCTTATTGATGCATTAGAATTTACACATGATTTTTCTCTTATATAAACAATGATAAACATAAACTCTGCCAATAAGAGTTTTGAAAACTTCTAATGCCAGAGCATATTTGTTATTCTATAATAATAAATGATATAATTTGTAGTATTTTTACTCCAAAACAAAATATTGTTGATCTAAATTCTGTATCAGCCCTATTTTGAGAAAACATCTGGTTTATTCTTTGTCATACAGACCAAAATATCAACTGCTTTAAACATTTATGAAGAAAAAAAAAGAAATTATGTACACAATTTATATTTTTATTATTTTGAAAAGATGTATATTTCTGGATTACTATTTTTAAAAAATATTGTGCAGTATTATTGAGATTATGAAGTTATTTTAATTCTCTCATACAGTGATAATGCAATTAATTGCTTATTATCATGAAAAAACGAAAGGGGTATTGGTGATGAACCCCAAAATATGCAACCACAGTCCAGAGAACCGGATAATATCTAAGCAGACATTCTCCTCTTCAGTAAGGATATTCGAATGGTGACATATTTAATGTTTCTCAGATCCCTTAGACGGCATTTTAATTGCACCATAAAATCCCAGCAAAGAAGTTCTGAATTGATTTTAACATTTAGTGAAGATTTAATAATAGATATTAAATAGCAAACAAATAGATCGCAAACTCAGCCACTTTAGAATATTGCAAATTGGAATATTAGTTTTCTGAAACACCACACAAATTGCCTTCCTCGTCTCTTCGATAGTACCACAGCTACTTTTTCAGAACTTGAACCGTAACTTACCCTTTGGTTTTGAATTACGTGGTTCAACAATATGCGTTCCTCAAATAGGTCTTCATTAGTTAGGAAACATTTTATATACTATTGTTCGCAACTTGGGCACTTCTTCTAAATCAAACAAGTAATTTTAGTTATTAATTGTATCCACTAAAACTTACTAGTATTATCAGAACTAGAATTCTGGTAACATATCAACGTAACAAGTTAAAATTCATTTATCATAAATAATATGCATCAGCGTAAATTCCTTGTTTATAATTCTTGTAACTTGACTGGTTACATTAATTTGATCAATATGCTGAACATTTAAAATTCATAGTACGAACTTTTTAAGATAACATTTGATTAGTATCGATTTCAAAACCTAATTTATAAAGATTCATGTAAATAATTCAAAAAATGAAATGTTGAGATTTTTTTTATAGTTCCAAATGGTGGTTGAAACGGGAATATATATAATAGCAATAATTAAAAGTTCAATTCTTACATTCATTAAATTAATATCAAATTTACCCTGTTTGGTAAAAATATTCATTTACTACGTTTATTAAACTAGTAAATGAATATAGTGGAGCATAAAAATATATGCTCCACCTGTTATGATTCTAATGCCCTTAACAGGTGGAGCATTTTCAACACCCATTCAGGCCATGCAATTACAGGCAAATATCGAACCACTGACCTTCCGGAGGAAAATGGGTGATCTTAAGTTAATCGACAGATTGAAGAGGCATGGTGACTTTTGGAGAAACTACAACCCTGCAGAACGTTGGTTAAATTCCCAACCTACCTTCTTACATGTGACTAAAGAACTGTCTACTGATTTTGACATTCCTTCTTCTAACAGACAGTCCCTGCTCGAGACTGGAGAATTTATTAGACATTTGACCCCAGCCTGTTAAAATTTGGATTTGGTGCTGCCAGTTAATAAATGATCCTGCATCGATACTGAGTTGAGAATGGCTGCTTTAGCCACTATTGGCGAAAGATTCCCCGAGACACACTGGCTACATGTGTATACGGATGGTTCTGCTGCTGGGGCTAATCATAATGCTGGTGCGGGGGCTTACTCCAGGTACTTCAGCCTTAGCAGGGCAGTTGGTGCAAATTGTACTAACTATGATGGTGAAGTGGCTGTGGTCCATATGGCACTGACTGAAGTTGGTAAAAGAGAAGATCGAAACATTGAAATTTTTATAGACTCACAGGCTGCTATTTTAGTAGTCTCGTCAGTTCTGCCTTCGAGAAATGGGCTTGTTCTCTATTGCCAACGCATGATAAATTCTCTAATAAATAATGAGTGAATATGAACGTCCAACTGTTCAGCTACACGAGGCTTTTGGGTACAGTCCGCGTAATTTTCAACCCTGGTCAAGTGACGTGGACGCAAATAATGGTCGCAATGTAACCCTTCAGGGGGTACCAAGTCATTGTGGAGTGAAGGGTAACTAACTTGCAGATGCCTTAGCTGGAGCTGGCTCTGCTCTATCTCAGGCTGACTCTCCTCTTGGCTACCATAGTATTAAGAGGATCATTGCTTCTAGATTCAAGACCCAACTTCGAGAGATTGTCAAGAACTCTGCGAATGGAAAGAGTTGGGGTTCCTTAATGGAGAGTCCCATTCCTTGCGACCTGCCATGACCTGTGGGTGTTGCAAATTTCAGAGTCCAGACTGGACATGACTACTTTAGAAAGCACCTTTTCAGATTTGGTTTAGCTGATTCTCCAACGTGCCCATTTTGTTCTAATGGAGATATGTGTGGAGACCACCTGGACTCTTGTCCTGGACTTACCGACATAGTAGCTGTTAATGCTGCTAACAAATTCTCTTTTTAAGTGTGTGTTTTAGAACTGTATTAGTCTGCCCAACATAGACTGATGGCGGTCATGCCTAGGTCTGGTGTAGGTTAAAAAGTGAATATAGTTCATATCAATTTATTTCATATTTAAGTTAAATTTCTTGCTTCAATAAAAATGTGTTCTGTAAATGTAGCTCGTACCTTCCTTGACGAAATTACTTGCTGCAGCAGCAATATAAATTAACAATAACTGGTTGAATTATACCAGCAACATTTATTTTGTTTATGTGATTACATATAAGTAACTTTCAAATGTCTATCTATCATCCGCTATTTTGTTAAAAGAAAAGCTTCATTAGCAAATTTCCTATAAAATAAATATTAAATGTACTTTTTTCTGATTAAATATACATTAAAAATGAATGCTACTGAAAATATTGCATACATTTTTAATACGGACATTTGATGTGAAATAAATACTTTTATTTGACTAAGAAAGTTAGATGTTTATTCTACATAACAGTTTATGGAGGCATCAAATATCCACCTAATTTACTGCAGCTTAAAAAAAATCGTTAATCATCCTGCTATCGAACTAATTACTCTTAAGTAATCAGAGAACTTAAAAGATTAAGTACTTAAAGTCTATTTATCAGAGAATTCAGAGTAATAAATTAACAAAGAAGCGTGTTGTTCAAATAAAAATTCTTGAATAGAATTGCAGTAATCTATTTAATGATCAATACTTAGTAAGAGATAAGCACTAAGATTTCCAAAAGGATTTAAATTAATTTTAGAATTAAATTTACTACATTTAAGTTATTTTGAAAATTTTATTAACAATCTTCATGCGAAGTTTAGTGAAATTTAGAAATGCCCCATAACTTTCAAATTAAAAGCATACTTGAAATGATATATTTTGTAAAAATGCAATGAAAAGGTGTGTAAAAAAAGAAATGGACGTAGATAGAAGAAAAGTCCAGCATGTTGTTTCAAACTATTGTTGATAGTTAGTATCATATTTTAAATAGATAATGTGGTATGGAAATCAAAACATTTGGGAGGGATATTGCTTTTTAGTATTATACATTTGTTTATTTTTCATTTTTAATCTGAAAAGATTAAGGGGTTTAAATGATACAATGTTAAATATATTTGCATCTGATATAATGTTATTACAGAATATATAGATTCGTAGAATCATTTACACAAATCTTATAGATGAGTGTTGTCGATACAGCTGTTTCTTTGAATGTTTTTTTCTTGATAACCAGAGTGAAAAATTAAATTTATTTTGAAATATAACATATACTGTACGTTAAATATTGGAGAACAATTATGATTTTTTAAAAATATTTTACAGTGATAACAAACAATATTTCTTCAAATTTGCTCATGAAATCTGTAATTGCAATGTATCGGTATATCGTTGAATAATCAATAAATGTTTTTGATCCTATACGACAAAAATCGTTAATGAGAATACATATTGTTTTCGGATATTTTCATTTAATAATTTTCTGAAACATATTTCCTAATTGTGATACTTTGAAGAAAAATGCAGAATGTATCCTCTCTTTCCTCTGAATTTTTTTTTCTTTTTTTTCTTTAAGAAAAATAAATATAAACGCTTTTTATGTTTTAAGGTTAATTACCAGGTGTATGCAAATGAAATGAGACGATTGTTTTTAAAAAAACACAATAAATTTGCGAAAACTTAATATTTCTTTATTCGAAATAATATCCATCGCTAGCTACACATTTTCCCCATCTTTCGGGCAATTTGTGAATACCACGCCAAAAAAATGATCGGTCTTTTGAGGCCAGCCAGTCATCAAGTCAAGATTTGACGTTTTCGTAAGAAGTGAAGCGCTGGTCAGCCAATGCGTGTCCCAATGATGCAAATAGGTGGTAATCGGAAGGAGCCAAGTCTGGCGAGTAAGCCGCATGCGCTAAGGGCTCCCAGCCGAGCGCCTTAACGATGTCCTTGGTCGGTTTAGCACGGTGGCTAGGTGCGTTGTCATCAAGGAAAATTACTTTGTTCTGCCGTTTCTTGTATTGCTCACGTTTTTCGAGTATAGCATCGTTCAAATTAAGTAATTGTTGCTTGTAGCGATCAGTATTAACGGTTTCGCCGGGTTTGAGAAGCTCATAATAGATTGGTCCCTCCTGATCCTAGAAAATACACGGCATTGTCTTTCGGTCGAAGCGATTCGGCTTTGCGGTCGATTTGGACGGCTGTTCGGGGTTAACATATGATCGATTACGCTTGGGAGTCTCAAAATAAATCCATTTTTCATCGCCAGTCACAATACGATGGAGATATGACTTGCGTTTGTAGCGGGCAAGCAGCATTTCTCACGCGATTTTTCGGTTTTCCTGTTGACGGTCCGTTAGCTCGTGTGGTACCCATCTACCGACCTTTATTATCTTGCCTATTGCTTTGAGACGACGGGAAACAGTGCTCTGGTCAACATTCAATTGTTCTGCAAGATGTTATTGCGTTTGGCCATCATCTTCATCGAGTAATGCTTACAATTCAGCATCTTCAAATTTTTTTGCTGGTCTGCCATGCTCCTCGTTTCTCACATCGAAATCACCATTTTGAAACTTTTCATACCACTTGTAGCACTGCGCATGGCTCAGAGCATTGCCACTGAATGCTTCTACAAGCATTTTATGCGATTCGGCGGCATTTTTCTTTAGATGGTAACAAAAAACTAATGCTGTCCGCAAATCGTAGTCGGAAGGCATAAAATTCGACATTTTCCACACAGTAAAAAAAATACAATGCACACTGAAACTCGTCCAAATGTATACTAAACATGAGTATCAAAGGTCAAACTATAAAAAAATCACGTGTCACGGTTTCGTATTGTTTGCATATATGCGTGGCGACATCTGTTAGAAATCGTCTCATTTGATATGCATACACCTGGTAAGTGATTTTTAATGAAGATTGGGCTTATCGTAAGTGTTTTTACTTAAGCAGATAAAGCTTTTTCGTAAGTTTTACTAAAAAAAGCAAATAAATATTTTCTCAAGAAACTATGCAGGAAATTACAAATTCGATATGTTTTGTATAAAGAGTTTAAAAGAAATATTCTTAACATAAAATATTATCGAACTGGAATGTTGAAGGTTGTTGCTCCATTTAAATTTATGGCAAATATAAATTTCTAGATTTTGGTTAAGAAAGAATTTTTTTTGCACCTAAAATTCGGTTTTTCGGAAAAATAGAAGAAACAAGTTTGTATAATAAAAGTGCTTACGTAGAATATTGAGCTGTATACTCTGAATTACACTAGAGCATAAAATGTTAATTTGATTAAGAATAAGTTAAGTTTTTCTCAGGTAATTTGTATATAATATCAAACCCACTTTTTAATACCAACAGCATTAAGAATTTATTGATACATCAATTGTTAAATACATATATATATCTTGCATTAATTACATAAATATATATTTATAAAATGAAAAGGAATAAAAACTGTAACAAAGGGCAAATAACAATTT
Source organism: Trichonephila clavata (assembly GCA_019973975.1). Lineage (NCBI taxonomy): Eukaryota > Metazoa > Arthropoda > Arachnida > Araneae > Nephilidae > Trichonephila > Trichonephila clavata. Next base: position 19,330 of record BMAO01000671.1, on the reverse strand, counting down.
ATAATTCAGAAACCAGCTCCCTTTTAGAGTTATATAGAACTGGTTTGCTTCCAATTTAGATTATTTGTAATAAAACTAGGATATGGTTTTAAATATCCAACTATTAAAGGTGCCTACCCTGCACGACAAATGACAAATAGGTTGGGGACAGCCGAACTGATGCATTGGAATGTTTCTAGGGGAAAAAATTATGTTCGTGTTTCTGGTGCCTTACTAAGATATTCAGAAATCATAAAATAATCGAAATATTTTGTATTGTTAATAGATAAATATTGCATCTTCATTAATATAATTCTGAATCACTCAGTAACTACTTAATATTTGCCTTGAATAAGCATGCATTTAATAAATTACTAATGTAATAACTGAATTCCTCTACAAATTGATTGAAAATTGTATAAATTATATTAAAACATATTCTAAAATAATTTTTACATTAGAATTATATCTAAAGCTCTACATTTTAGAAAAATGGAAAACAAAGAATATTACAAGGGGTGATCAAATGAAAAGGTACGAAACGACACGGTGGGTACAAATATAGACTTTATTCAAAATATACACCATAGGCCTGAGCACAACGATCCCACTGATGAACAAGCCGCAGGATTCCTTGTTCCCAGAATTTCTGTGGCTGTGACGAGACCCAATCCTTCACAGTGTCCTTGAGTACGTCGTCCGAGTTGAAGCGCTTTCCTTTCAGGTATTTCTTCAGTGGTATTTCTTCAGTATTTCTTCAGTTCTTTTATAAACCGAGAACTCCTAACTTTACTTTTAATTCTCTCAGTCTATATATTTGGACAAGAATTTAATGACAACCATTTATTTTACCCTTACAAACTATTATTTCCTTCAGAGATTTTCTGTGAAACTACTTTTTTATGGCTGAAAGTTTACTTATTTTTTTGATTGCACTAACTTTGCTTAAATTACGTTAGGATTATTATAACATACAATGCAAAGAAAAGAAACTCACAATTTTTTATTTATTTTATGTTTTTTTGGAATTTATGATTTATATTATATAATTTGTTATTTCCTATTAATGTTTACAATTAAGAATTGTTTGACTTACCTATTAGGTATCTTCTGCATTTAGTTTATTTGATAAGTTTCGTCAAAGTACAATGTTGTATATGGAACACTCGATCTGTTATTATGTTCGAAAGCAATAATTACAAGTTGTCATTGTTTCGATTTATGAATTTCTAAAAAAATATCGCTCAAAAATTAGTAGTTGCATCATTTTAAGTTCAACTTAGATCTTTAGTCTTTACTTGATATTGCTTTAATGTTAAGAACGTAAGGAATCAATTCCTACTCTATCAAGCATTTTAAAGTTTTAATATCACAAGTATTAATAAGGTTACATAAGTATCAATTAGAGTTTTTTGTATAGTTATAGATAATATTAATTGTGATCGAATTTAACCACGTTGCGTACTGTTAATAAGGTAATTTATTACATTAATTTTGTATCCACAGTATATATATATATATATATATATATATATATATACATACAAGGGGTGATCAAATGAAAAGGTACGAAATGACACGGTGGTACAAATATAGACTTTATTCAAAATATACACCATAGGCCTGAGCACAACGATCCCACTGATGAACAAGCCGCAGGATTCCTTGTTCCCAGAATTCCTGTGGCTGTGACGAGACCCAGTCCTTCACAGTGTCCTTAAGTACGTCGTCCGAGTTGAAGCACTTTCCTTTCAGGTGTTTCTTCAGCGGACCCAACACATGGAAATCGCAGGGTGACATGTCCGGACTGTAGGACGGATGGTCCAACGACTCCCATTGGAACTTGTCCAGTTCCATTTGTGTGACTCTGGAGAAGTGTGTACGCGCGTTATCATGGAGCAGAACCACACCCTCCGTGAGCAGCCCCGGTCTTTTGTTCTTGATGGACCTGCGTAGGCGTCGGAGTGTCTCACAGTACACATCGGAGTTAATGCTTTTTCTGTGCTCGAGTAATTCTGTGCTCGCATCATTTGGACGCCGCTTTTTATAAGATCCTTTGCTCTCTCCTGCGCATGTGGGCACCCGCGCATGATCCGATCCCAGTCAGAGTCTCCTATGGCATCCCGAGATGTCTCGCTACATTCTCCCTTGGCGGAATATGCAAATATTTAATTGTTTCATTTTTATGTCGTTTCGTACCTTTTCATTTGATCATTCCTTGTAAAACGAACAATAATTATAAATAATGAAATGCTTTCTGCATAAGAACTGGCATTTTAAATTTTGAATGGGGGGGGGGTAAGGAAAAAATATTCAATGCATAATTGAATATCACAGTAATTAAAGTTGACGTCATCAGTTGCTTTAGTACTTAATTTATATAAAAAAAACATATTCGAGGTTCCTTGCTTCTTTTTACAAAATAAAAAAAAATTCTCCCAAGAAACTGTATTAAACTTTTCCCCCCAAAATTATAACTTTACTTAGAGAATGGAAAACTGCTGCTAAAGAAATATTTTATATATTTAAAATATATTATATTCATTGTGTTATTTATATTTGTATATTTTATTTTCATGACTGTATTTACAATATACTTATTTAATGTACTTATTTTTCCTTTGTTCAGTCGAATATATAAAGACATTTATCAGTTACTTGCTTTTGTTATTATCTGATAGAAATTCTGAACAAACACAGATTTTGCAAACAAAACATTCAACCTCAGTCTGAAGGTGCCAGATAAGACAGAAATTAGAGAGGTGTATTTAGAAGAGCTCAATAGGCTTAATGAGAATCCACTCTGTCGGAAATGTCATGAAACACTGGATTTTATTGTCATTTAAAGGTCTTCCAATGGTTTGTAAAAAGTTTCCCCCTCTTAAAGGTTCGGAAAGTTCATGGACTTCCATTCACGAACTATGTTTTTTTATGTCTATTTTAGTGATTCTTTTGATTTCCCCCTTTTAAAGATATATTTTATAGAAATCTAAGGGGAAAAAATGTAGTCTAAGAGAAATCCTTGTTTTTGTTTGAAATTCTTGATTGCGATTTTATTGTATTCTAATTGAAGCATTTGACTAGATTGGAGGAGAAAAACAGAAGTTTCTCAGATATAGCATTACATTTACGAATTCAAAATAGCCAATAGATGGGAGACTTATCGATGGTAATTCTAACACAAACATGCGCTTGCGCAATCATTCTCGACTATTGAAGATAAAAGTTTTGTGATACTTATTAGATGATAAATAACGTTTTTTTTATGTAGTATAAAGTTTAATTTTTATGTCTTGGTACTTGTTATTATTATATTTTTAATTAATGAACATTTGAAAGTTTCATTTTAGATTGTTTTTAAGTACAATTAAACGTGGAAAAGAGAAATTTCAAAACAGCAACAGTGGTATCAACAACTACATGAAACCATACTTAGTTTTCCTTTGGAGGCTGAAAGAAAATTTAATAAAACACCTCTTTTTCTGTAAGTTTTTTCTTTCAAAATTTAAGTCCATTCACAAATGACACGTTACTATCACGTTAGGTTTCTTTTCAGTATTATCCGTAAGAAAAGATATAATTTTTTTCTTGAGACTGTTTAAAGAAACGTTATTGGTTCGATCGGGAGTCATAAAGGAAGAAAAGTTCTAAGGATTAATCATCACATGTCGACCAGAACTTGGATGGGTTCCTACTCTTTTTCAAAGACATGGAAAACGTTTACAATATGCAATTTATGAAATCAGAAATTGAATTTTCTCTTCAAATTGTTTTGTAACTATTTTTTCCAGTTATATATTCAAGGGATACTGAATTTATTTACAATTAAAAATAAAAGATACTAAAAGATATTCAATGTTACGCAAAAAAACCGAATTACTAAAAAAAAACTAAATAAAAGTTTTGCTTTTAAATTACAAATTGTTGCACTGAAAAATCTTGTAATACATCTCATGAGGTTTAAATACATTTTATTATAAATTTTCAATGTATGTTCTTGATTGAATTTTTAAGAATGATATATGAATGAAAAATACAGTTTATGTCTGGGGATGTACATATATTATTTATACTCATGTACATGTGCAATAAACATGTTCAAGTTTTATGTTAATATGTTCACATGCATTATTTATCTATAATGTTACATTAGAATAGTTACTAAGTTCAAATGTTTTTGACATATTTTTTTTTTTTTGTAATACTGAAGCAAAGTTTTTACATTTTACAAGCAATACTTATCATCTCAAAAAATGTGCATAATATTATATTACCGATTATGATTTAATATTATTTCATTGAAAGTGTTCCAAAAATTAAAAGAGAAGTATGTTTAATGAATTCATTTCATATGCTCCAAACATTAATTTTACTTTCATATTTCAGTGATTCATTTTAGAATTTTTATTCAGTAGAAGTTACACGTAACAATTAATAATAAATGATAAGTATATATCCTTCCAATTTTGTGAGATTTAACTTCAATGCAGGTTTTTAATCATATCCTTATATTTTAACATTATTTTTTTAAGTATCGTGTTATAAAATAAAGTATAAAAATTCTAATTGGTCAGAATGAGCAATTTTTTGAAAAAATAAAAAAAAAATATATCAACTCAATTTTATACATAGGGTATTTTCTTCTATTTTTATTACAGTTTTCATAAAAATAAAGTGTTTAACAACTAATTAAAGTGAAATGTATGCATTGAATTTTTCATTTAATATTAACAGAAACGATGAAAAATGTAAAGGTGATCCTACATTTTTTTAAGAAGGAGTGTTAAAACTCAGTTATATAATCATAAGTGTTTCTAGACCCAATGTATGCAGGTTCCACAGTTTAAGCTTTGGTTGTATGTAATAAAGTCACGAAGAGTAACGTGAGTAATCACCCTCCATTTCAGAGTGATTGTATTGATAATCACACAACTAATGCTTTAAACAACGAGATCATTGTTAGTTTCCCCAATATTTAGGTATTCCCCTGTTCCTTTAGAGACATCAACACATATAAAAAAGATAAATATCGGCTTTTGTAGAGAGAGTTTTGTATTTTCTTTGATTAATGGCAAGATATTATTCTATTTTATAGTAAATAAGTATGAATACTCTTTTATTTAATCAAATTTTGCTTTTCGCATACAGGTGTGTCCGGAAACTAAGTACCCTTTTGGAAAAACTCGCATAAAAAATCTTTTTACAAATCAAAACTTATTTGTACATGAAAGAGCGTGTCGGAAAATAGTTATATACGTAGTTAATACCATAATCCAGAGAGTTTTTAAATCGGGAAACCTACTTGTATACACCTTCCGTGAAGAAAGATGCCGCCAGTGTTATTTAATCAGTTATTTGTGGAAACTCATTACAAAGAAATCTTATTGAGAACCGTTTGTATACATGAATTTTCTCATTCTCTTTTGCAATCAAACCATCACTGACAGCAGAAGGCTGCCCATTCCATGCATCATCATGAACAATGGTTTGCCCATCATTGGATTATCGAATTTATTTTCTCAACATTTCATCACTCATTACATTTTTAACACAATCTAAAATTTACGATGTTGATTGGTTTAGCATTCTTTGCATTCAAAAAATGGATGACAGAACGCACTTCACAGTGGGAGGGATCGACAACTTGGACACTCAAATGTGACAGTAACGGTGTCACTGCACTGACAATCAACAAGAGGTTGAATTTTGATATTAACACTGCACTTGCGGTAGAACGAAACGATACTTACAAGTGGAGGTCACGGCTAAGGAAGTTCATTTTGGGACAAGACTTGGTGTAATAGTAGTAATCCATTAGGGTGTTCAACCATCAATGTATTAGCACCGAATGACCAATCAAATAGGAGAAAATAGCCTTCGAAATTCGTGCTTAGCTTTTATACAATTAAGTCTTAATTACACTCGGTGGCATAGTTGGTAGTGTACTTGCTTTCTTCCCACACGGATAAGGTTTGAATTGTGCGATCTCAACTTTTTTTTCCAATTCATTAAATTGCTTTTTAAAATTCAATAAATTTTTTAAATTTTTTTTATTAAATATTAAATGATATTTTATGTAATTATTTTGTGCTTTATAAAGTACAAATAAAATAGTTACTGTATTCATATAAGTATTTATATTATATTTTATAAATATATTTTTATATCAATAAATAATATTTATAATAAAATACATTATAATAAATATTAAATGATATTTTATATAAAAATTAGTTAAAAAAAATTTTATAATGTGAAATACAATATATTATAAATGAAATATTATATATATAATATAAAAAATTCTATAAAATATATTATTATTAAATTAATTGTTTTATAATTATACAGAATATTTAATAAATCCTTTTTAAATATATATTTTTTAATTTTAAAAAATAATTAAATGAATTGAAAAAAAGTTGATCGCACGACTGGAAACCTGTCCACCCGCATAGAATACAGGTGTGCTACCAACTTTGCCACTGCGTCACCGGAGATAACTAAAACTTTTTTGTATAAAAGCTTAGCGTGAATTTCGAAGACTATTTTCTCAGAATTGACTGACCATTCGGTGCTAATACATTGAGAGTTAAACACCCTGATGGAGTACTACTATTACACCAAGTCTCGTCCCAAAATGAATTTACTTAGTCTTGCCCTCCCCTTGTTAGTTTCCTGACACGCCTCGTATATTCCTTCTACTATAATAAATTTAATTTTATAAACAATCTTAATTACAAAACCAATAACACGAATTTAAAATAATATATTGGAAAAAAATATTTAATTTTTTTAAAAATGCTTTCAACCAAAGTATGGAGTGTATAACTTCAATTATAATAAACAAATTAACCTTTCTTTTATCGAAAGAACCCACTTCTTAATAAAATGTGGAGAAAGTTCCCATTTTTATTTCAATTCAGTATTCCATAAATTTATTATTTTAATTAATCATTCGAACTTTTTCAACCAGGCTATAGATACATTACATTTTCCTCAAAATAGTTTAAATTACTTTTATCTGCCATGAAACTCCACAACATTTTAATTGATTTCAAACGAACTTTTTTCGTAGGAAAGCTGGCATCGAATTAAAAAAAAGAGGAATTCTTGCAACGGTAATAAAAAAGGCAATTTAAATTAGTTTTAAGAAATGACGGAGATATAAGATACCAACATTCGATAAGTAATTTTTTTAAAGATATTATCATTATATTTCCCTCTGGAATGTCTCTATATCAATAAACTAAAAAGATAATATCAAGAAAGTGTATGTGGTACCTTAATCAATATCGTCTGTGAATATAATTAAATTTAGATTAAACTTCCGAGAAGAATGGATGATTTTAATTGAGAATCTCATTTCTGGTAATTAATGTTTGAAAATTTCTCGTACTTGAAATAAACACCCAGTTCCTTAAATAATTAGACAGCTTTTTTAAAAAATACATTTTATAAATAGCCTTATCTGCATCAAGTTTTTAATATATTTCATTTTTTGAAGTCGGAATTAGTTATAATATCATGTACTTTTGAATGTAACATGAATGAAAGGATATGCACATTTTAAAATAGTTACCCAACATAAAGGAAAAATTATTAGAAATATAATTAGGATAAAGTTCAAATAACACCAAGACAAAACTAACTATCATTGATAAATTTATAACGGTATTAATTCGAATATACAAGGTGTTCAAAAAATAGAGCCTAAACTCTACACAACTAGATTCTTCGTTGGGAGTATATAAAAAAATGCCCAAAGAACTGTTCCTTCACGTTCTACAGTTAACGAAAAAAATTACGAAAATAAAGTATGACATCACATACGGAGCAAAGAAAACAAAACTCTATATTATATAGTATTGTACAGTACAATATAACAACAGTATTTGCAAATATTTATAAAGACAGCTATTCAAACTGTGGGGAGCGCCCACCCTGGGGGGGGTGATAATTCTTTAAAGGGGGCATATTGAAAAGTCGAAAACAAAAGATTATTTAAAAAAAAATATTAGTTTACTGAAAGTAACATAATGCATTCTGAGATATTAAAAATAAAATTAATATTTACACTGATGTAGTACACTTATAAATATATCAGTACTGCACAATGTCTTTTAGAATTAATTTAACACAATACTAAGTTCACAGAACAAATTTAATAATTCCCATTGACCCCAAGGGTTTCTCACATATGAAATCATGTACAAATATTAAGACTTATCTTGATAATTTGCATCGTTCATAAGTGATCCCCTCACTGCCGATATAATGTAACGAAATTCGCTCCCAATGTCATCGGACACAATTCCAAGGTCCTTTTATTGCATTCCATAGCCTTAGGAAAAATTTCATGGATAGCAGTGCACAGAAAAGATAGTTTTTCGGAAAGACATATATATATATATATATGTCTTTCCGAAAAACTATCTTTTCTGTGCACTGTTATGCCATGTATTTCTTTCATTTTATGTTACTATATATATATATATATATATATATATATATATATATATATTTGAGGGGCATTTAATGCACCGTTTGAGCGAGACGTTTATGTACGCTGGTGGTGCTTAAGAGGTTAAAGCCGTTTTGTAGCTTTAGCGTCAAAGTATAGTATTATTAAATTCAATACAGTGTTATTTGTATGGAGGCGGGGAGGGGAGTGTGATGGAAATTATAATTGAATATTGGGTCTCAAATATTGAAAGTTTAAGAAGCACTGCGCTATATGAAAATGTAAATATTATTCTCATTCTCTTAAACCTCGTATCTTCTCAGCGCTAACAACCCCAATGAACATTAATTTTTAAAACCTGAAAAATAATTGCTCGAGATTTTCCATTAATAAATATATCTGTAGTTCATTTAAAAAAAATACTGAATTTTCCCTTTTTTTAGTAACTAATTGACCTTTGGCAAGGTATGAAACATTTCTAATAAATATTAATGTATTTCTTACCATCTGAAAGCTGATCTGAAATTATCACTTACAGCAATTGGTTTTTTTTCGCTGGAGAATCACATTATCTATTTTAATGAGAGGGAAATAGAAGTTATATGCCATAGTTCGGGTTTAATAATAGGATAATGAATAATTCAATATGTTGAATAAGTTTTCGATTCGGAATTTTCTTAAAGCATCAATAAAAAAATTGGTTCATTTTCTTTCTCGAAAAGTACTTTTATTAAAAAAATGAATTTCAATAGATTAACGAGGATTAAATTGGGTAGTTTGAATGAAGCACAATGTATTATTAGACTGAATTATTGAAAAGACTTGCAAAGAAAGGACCAAAAATCAAGAAGTAGGAAGTAGTATTTTTTATCTTAACTCTTACAAGAGTTCATTTCAACCTCTATTATAGCTATTTTTATAGTTTTTCAAGTTAAATATTGTGTTGCATTAGAAATACCCAAAGTTCTAAGTGTACGTAAAGTTGCTGAAAAGTGTCGTATTTTTCTGTTTTTATTTCACAAAAAAATGTTGTTATTTGAATAATTTGAATTCTTATTTTTTTAAAAATAGAAATAAATTGCAATAAATAAGATTGTGTAATTTAAATATTTCATAAAAGAGAAAAAAATGGTCTTCTTTTGTACTGTTTTTGTGTCAGTAGGCTGTAAGATTTTTTTTGAACAAAAATTGACGAGAGAGGAATACAATGTCAATTATAGCCAAGGAAAAAGACTGACTACTCTACAACATTCTAAAACAGCTTAAGAATAACACAGAGACGCATAATATGCTCAGGTCACTACATAAGCCTATAAAAACTTTATATTTGCAGAATTAAATATTTCTAACATAATAAATAATAATAATTTTATAAATTATAGATCTAGATAATTGAGATTTAATATTTTAGTTAACGTATTTTACTAATTCAAATTTTTGTCACACTGAATATAATATAAATAATTTTGAAAATTCTACACATGGATAAATATTACTCTGCGATTAATATAGAGAGAGTTTCCCCAAATTAGTTACATACTCTGCACAGCCAGATTAATCGTTGAGAGTTTATAAAAAAATGCCCAAAGAGCTGTATCTGTACGATTCATCTTTAACGAGAAAAATACAAGAAACAAAATATGACGTTATAGACAAAGTAACACAGTAATGGACACATCAATAGCAGTAATTGCTAAATATTTATAAATGCGTTCAAAGCAACGTTTATCAAACTGTGGGATGCACCCCCTAGAGGGGTCGTGATAACTAAACAAGGGAGGCAGAAGCATATCGAAAATAAAATATTATTAAATCACTGAAAGAAAGCGAAACAAAATACATTCTGGCATAATTATAAATTAAAAAAACATTTACACTGTTGTAATATATTTATAAATATAAAAGTACTGCACACGGTATTTAATAATTATATATATATAATTTAACAATACCCTGTTAAGAGCAAGTTTAATAATTACCAGTAACCCCAGGGGGGTGTCATACATAAAATTATATTAAATTTTTAATACTTATATCGATAATTTGTAAGGTTTATAATTGAAATCGTGTTGTAGCTTTACATCAAAGTAAATTATTATTGAATTCAACACATTGTTATTGTATGAAGGGAGCGAAGAAAATTATGACTCAAATTTGGATCGCAAATATTGAAAGTTTGAGAAGCACTGTGTCCAAAGTGTCCGTTGTGCTAATTGAGGCTGGCTTGAGTACGCCGTAAAATGGATGAGTGCACACGTTGCAGCAGCTCGGTGTCTACCGAAGTAAAAGCAGCAAATACAGACGAGCAACTATGTTCATTTGTGTAGTCATCTCGATACACAAATTCCTTGAGATTGCCTGATTGGAAAAAATTCCAAAGCTGCGACATCTTGTCATTGTGTCGGCCATAGAATCGAGCTCCATGTCCACTGGTATGCCATATGCAGTGAATCACATACAGGAGCACAAAATAGCGTTTTAACCCTAGCATGCCCTACTATTCATTCATTATCAGGCATCATCGTTTATTGTAAACTACAGATCTTATAGGTACAGCTCTTTGGGCATTTTCTTATGTACTCCCATTGATAAATTTGAAGGGGCAGAGGTTGGGCGTTGTTATGGGGACAAATGAATTTATAAATAAATCTTGCAAATTATATACATTTAAAATAAGATTTTATCACAAAAAAATTTTGCTTAGTTTTTTTAAAGACTAAATCTACTTTAAACTAAATACTAACATTAGCATTAAGTTGAAAAACATTATTTTATTCTAATGGTAGAGTCGGAATTATATAGATGTTTTTGACGCATCTAAAATATTTCATCAAGAATTACTATATTTTCAAGAATGTTAGCTTACATTCAATAATTCTATGGAAGGAAATGACAAATAATACATTTTCTACACTTTTTCAAAGGAAAATTAACTTTTTATCAGTTTCTTATTTAGTGAAAAGATAAAAAAAGGCTTTAATTTAAAAGTAAATAGATAAATATAAATATTATTATTATTATTATTAAAACATTAAGTTAATTTTATGCGTGTAATTTGTTTAAGTTAAATATTGTGATTTGCGTTTTTAAAATTATACATTTTACTTTTTAACACCCTATTTTTAGATTTATCATTAACTAATGTATAATTATTATTTTCATTATTTGTATAACTATTTTTATTCCTTTAAACGCTATTAAATAATTTTCCAGCCTTTTCGGATAATTATTAATCCTACCCTCGGCCTTAAATATTCGATTAAATTGATTAGTCTTGTATTTTACTAATCTCTTTGGTTTAAATATATTTAATATTACAGTGCAATTACTATACAATTTCTTTTAGCTTTCTGCAGCTGTCAAACTCTAGAGCTTCTTGAAACGATCACAAAGGCAATCAAATTGTATCTCTATATAAATTTCCCTCAAACCTATTTGCTTACTATTGGTAATGTAACAACATTTAGCTTATCAACAGAATTACGTATAAATAACAGAAATACGTTGAATACATTCCAATAGTCCTTTGAAGTTATGGTGAAATTGGATAATCAATTGAGGAATGCACAGAATTAGATTCCATCACTTCACAAGTGTAACTACATCATTCCTATCGCGACAACTATTTCCGTATAACCATATATATGTCACATAATATTTCTTCCGTAATCCATTTATATCTGACAATAGCTGATCGAAAATTATGTCGTATTTGGAGCATTCATTTAGTTGCATTCCCGGAATTGTGCACTCAATATATTTCTGATATATTCTTCTATGATCGAAATATTAGGATATAGCTTTATTTAACTATTTCTTAAGCTTTCTCGAGTACAGAATTCGTTCGTTTATTTTTTACTTTTTATCAATTAAATTCTCATTGGTCATAATTTAAAAAAAATCAAATGTTAAGACAACAATTAGAAAGCAGCAGAAAAGAAAATATTTGTTAGAAAAGTTATCGTTTAAATTGTTACTCACGTTGTTGAGAGATGTATGGCTAAGCATATGTACAGATTTGTACAATGTAGCAATTTCAAAGTTGACGACAAACGAAGCAGTAAATGGTTCCAACATTCCTTATTGAAGATTGAAGTACGCAGATCACATGATTTCTAAGACATGTTATGCTATTTATCCTAGTATTTTTCTACAAAAATCTATTTTCACTTCAGCCTTTATCGGCGTGATATCTAATACTTAAAATAAAACTCGTCTATAATAAGTCTCATTTTCGTCATGAGTAGTTTAAAATATATGCAGATATACAAGGCTATCAGAAATGAATGACCCGGTTACAAAATTTAATAACTCCCAGATGAATAAACCGAACATGATAATTAAGATGCCATTGTAAAAATAAAACATGAAATTTTCTTCGCGCGTAACGATTCGTGGTGTAAAGAAAAATTTGTTTTCACAAATGTTCAATGAGATTTCCCTTAGTCACCCATATATAATAACATTGCGGACCATGTAACCCTGGACATTTGCCTTTACACAGATATCCAGTTTCCTCTGTAACTATTTATATCGTCTTCTTATACTCTTAGATGCTAGTGCATTCCTATGGTACTTTCTCCAAAATTCACACTAGACAGTGATTACTGATAGACTTTGGGCAAATGAGAGCACACAAAATGCTTTTCTCCTCTGCGACGCCATTTCCACTTCTTTTCACAATTACAACATTGCTGCCACCTATTTAACAAAAACAATGATACATACTCAAAATTCCATATTTTACTTTTAGAATGACATATATTACTGAACATTTTCCGTTTATTCATCTGGGAATTATAAAATTTTGTAATCGGGTCATTCATTTCTGATAACTATATATATATACTAAACAGCAGATGCAGATATTTATTTCAACCGTTGTCCTGATTAGAAAAGCAGTTATATAACAATTCGCTTAGAAAACCAGTTGAATAATGTAAATATAAATAAGAATAATTAGGCTATTAAAATATTTAATGAATTAATTCAAATTTTAAGTTCAAAATTATTTAAATGCATTGGTTTAACTTTGATATATGAATAAAGTAATGATGCATAAAATGTTAGTTACATTTGAAAACTTGAATAATCCGAATGGAGTATTTTTGACTCTAGGCAAGATTTTTTCTCAATCACATTTTAACATGATTTCTAATTTTATTTTATTAAAGAACTTGAATAAAATTATTTTTGTATTAATGTGAAAAAATAATATTTTAAAATTATAATGTATATACATTTTTAAATGCACCTAACTGATCATTCTTTAGGATACCCTTTTATTCTATTCACATGCAATGTTACCTTATTAGAAAACAAATAATGTCATGTCCCCAGTATGTGTTAATATATATGTTAAAAGTTGTCGATAAGAAAATCGTTATCTTGCACCTTACAATATCCACTTTTTAAGGGAGATTAAAACATTTCTACAGCAAAAAGAATTCTTTTTATTAAAAGTTATTAGTTTATACAGTTCACCAAATATAATTGCCACTTTCATACAAAAATTCGAATAAAAAAATATTTTTTGAATATTGATAATGATTGCGTAGGTAAAATAATTAATGATTCTCAAGGGGCAATTCTTGAAAGATTCTTCAAATTTCATATTAAAACTTCAGTTTGAGACATAAGTATAGGGACTATATTAATATAATATTTATAAAAAAAAAGATCGATAGGTTTTTTTTTCTCTATTCTAGTTCCAGATTAAACGATTTGCTTCATGTTTTAATCATGCTAATCAAGAACAAAGAGAAAATAAAATTAAAAGGAGAGTTTTGTATATTTAAAGAATCCATTCAGAAGAAAAGATAAAAAGTCTTAAAGTACAAAAAGTGAATAATGCCAGTTAAGTCAAATAAATTTCTTTGAACAGAAAATTAAAGGATTGGAAATTCTACAAGGTGGAAATACAGAATTCTTCTAAAAAGTAAGTCTCACGTGATGTATGAACAATATAACACATTTCTCTCTCTCATGATTTCTTAAACTAATAATTAATTTCCTAAAAGACTTTTTTAAAATATTTTCAATTTAGTTTATTGTTTAAAACCCCTCTTGGGATTTCATTCTAAAATTATTACAGAAATTTTAAAATTGTTTGGTTTTTCGGGGTAATATATAGTATTATCATCTATATGTCTAGGAATGACATTTTATTTTTCTATATAACATATGATATCCAGAACTGTCTAATACAATTAATCTAAACAAGAACTCAAAACAGTTCAAATGGAAATAGTAGTATTAAAATCATCCTTTTCTTAAAATCATTATTATTTATCTACTTATTACTGGTGAAAGTTGTTTCTTATAAACGGAGATATACTTGCATGAATATACATTTAAATCTTTTTATCACGGTAAAGACGAAACCGGATTATGAAAACGAGGAATATAAAACACGATAGAATGTACTCTAAAATCATGTAAAAATCTTGAATTTACTCGGAGCTAATGAGTTTGTGTGTGTGAATCTGGTGGTAAATATTTAATCTGTCCTACCAATCCTTATATCTACCAGAGAAAAGTTAATCCCTGAAGTTAAGCTAAATTTATTAATTTTAATAAAATTTGATTTTTTATCTATATATGGAGTGATTTAAAACTTTTCTTTCAAATTTCGTGGGAATATAGGGAATAAGTCAGGAAACCAATTTCACATAGAAAAGTTTGTTCCCAAATATAAGCTTGTGTATGTAGAGAGCGCTGTGAGTATCCAACCAGTATAAAGCTTGGCCGACCACTCCTGCTGTCATCAGTGTACGTGCTTACTCACAAGTAATGAGATGAATCATTTTACGAATCAAGAGCTTGCGAATATGCATCTCATACATGGAGCAGCAGATGAAAGAGACCGCCGTGCAAGACAAGTTTATGTAAACCGATACTCTGACAGAAGAATTCCACAGCATTAAATGTTTGCACGTGTGTATTGTAAACTGTGCGAACATGGTTCGGTGTGCAGCAACATGCTTACTACGAGAAGACAGCTGACTTGGACTGTCAACATCGAAGAAAGAGTCCTACAGTCCTTTGAAGATAATCCGAATACCAGCACACGAGATATATTGTTCAGCAGCTTGGGGTCTGTCAGTCAGCAGTGTGGTGAATAGTGCACGAGCAGGGTGTGCATCCTTACCATCTTCAAAGGGTAAACTTACTGCAGTCGAACGATTGTCGAAAACATATGGAATTTGCACAATGGTTCATGCAGAAAGGTGTCGGGGGTCCCAGTTTTCCAGCTTCTGTCCTTTTTACAAAAGAAGTGTCATTAAGTCGTAAATGCATGTTCAATGTATACAATTCACATGTGTGGGCTTAAGACAATCCTTATGGTACGAGAAGTCATGCTGCGCAACATCGTTTTGCCATATATATGTGGGCTGGAATTATTGATGACTGTTTGTAGGGACCTTAAAATCGTTACCACCGTGACTGGACGGCCGGTGATGTCTAATTTTCTCGAGAGTGTTTTACCGACTTTTCTGGGTTGTGTTCCTGCGAATATCTTCCAAGATATGTGGTTACAAAATGACGGGGCCCTACTCCGTAGCACGATTGCTGTGCATTATTACTTTTTTCATCCCAAAAGTAAGGCATCTCGTACATTGCTAACAGCAGAAGGGGTCGACCAAGCTTTATACTGGGTAGATACGTGCAGGGCCTTCTACATAACCACGCGTACATTTGGGGACATATTTTCCTATGTGAAATCAGTTTCCTGACATATTCCTTACCTCCCCACGAAATTTGAACGAAAAGTTTTGAATCAGCCTGTACAAGTTTCATGTCTCTTTTATTTTAGTAAGAATAACAACAATCATTTAAACTTTTTTTCAAGAACCTTAATGTGTATTGTGTGTGTGAATAATAACTAATTATATTCTAAGAAACAAATTTGTTGAATTTCAGTATCATAGTATTATTTAAAACATATATTATGTTATCATTTTACTCGTCGTATTTTAATATCTCTTTTACAATTTACAGAAGTCTTCCCTTAACAATTAAAACTAAATAAGTATTCTTAAAATGATTGAATGGTTAAGATGTTCGTAGCGAAGTGTATTTCATTACATCTAAGCTATTAGAATTATAAATATTTAGTTTATAATTAAAACTTTTTGAAGAAGCCATTAAAGAAAATACTACAAAATGTAAAAGTGGATATTTTACTGATTTTTTAGAAATATGTATGCGTCTTAACATATACTTCTTGAATAAATAATCAGTACTGAATAACGTTGAGCAACAAATTCGAAGTTCTAACTATTTCATGTTGAATGGCTTCAATATTCATATTATAGTGAAACGATATTTTACAAACTTTGTAACATTGCTTAACAATAAAATATTTGGAAAGCATTTAATTTAATAAATAATATATATATATATATACTTTATATATACTTTATATAACTTCAGATATATACTGCAAATATTTCAGTATAATATATACTTCAAAACACTCTTGAGTAAATAATCAGTGCTGAATATCTTCGAGCAACATATTCGAAGTGTTTATTATTTCATGTTAAATGGCTGCATTATTCATATAATATTGAAACTATATATTAGTAAGATAATACTAGCAAACTTTGTATCATTATTTAATAATAAAACGCTTTGAAAGCATTTAATTTAATAAAGAAGAAATATTTAAGCAATTAATTAGTTCTCTTAAAGCACTGGAATTTAATAACTTTCAATAAGTACTTAATTTCACGATAAATTTCAATAAATAATTTCATTAAATATACATATAATTTCTCCCATTTATTCATTATTAAAACTAATTATTCCTTCCCCAAATCTTTTATTTGTGTAAGCATCTTTCACAAGAAACAAACAATTTTTAGGAAATTCTGCATGTTTAAAACATACCAAATAATTATACATTGGCGTAATTTACAGCAGAAAATTAAATCAGCCACCAAATAATTAATATAAATTAAGTTATATATGTAATAAACAAGCTTTTTATTTGGTAGAAATAAAAGCGAATAACTAATAATATGTATTTCACATTTTTATTTTTGGTCATCACTTACTATTAATAATTTCAAACACACACACATTGATAGTTATATTTATATGTAATCATAGATTCCTCTATACCTCAGCTAATATAAAGACCTCTTCAGCAATCTCATTTCATACGCAAAAATAAAATTTCTTCGATTTTTTTATCCCTTGAAGTTAAAATACGTTTGCTGACCGAAAATACTTTAATGAGGATCCCATCACAAAAGATTCCTACTTGAACCGATCGGAAACTATCGACCACTAAGAGGCCCCTTCTCTCGCATTAATGAGGATCTATCTGAAAAGAACTTCACCAGAAATGCATTTAATACGATATAATGGTAATTTCCTTGATTTACAGATGACTGGACCAATCCATTTGATTGTCAGAATCACCCCTTTTAACTTCAAAGGAAAGGCGGAAATGAACGTTTCTCGCGTATATGCAAATACGATCTGGTTTCATCAGCCTCCTCGAAAGGAAAAATCTTAAATATTTCAACATTTTACTGATTATGAGTAAAAATAAAAATCTTTGATCAATGGAGAGCTTTATTTCGACCTACTTATTGGTAACACCTTAAAAATATTGGTTTTATGCAGTTGCTTAAAATATCCGATTATTGCGAACTTTTTTTAAAAAAAAATGGAGATATGCAGGATTGTTTTGTTGTTTTTATATTTGCTTAGTACATTTTAAGAAAAATATACTAAAATTAAGAAGAGAAAAAAATTATTATTACTGAAATGGGGAAAAAATTAGTAAAAATTTACAAAAATTAACATAAACGAACACATTTTCAATTTTTCAATTCTGATGTGTTCTATGTTATGCATTTTTGAAATGACCTTCAGGATAAGAGATATTTTAATTTTTACAAAAACTAGAGCACTTTATCTTAGTTATTACATGAAATTGCTTAAAAGAAGTCGATCTTGTAATAAAACATCGATTGATATATCTGAAGGTTAAAGCACTTCTACTATTATACTGAACATACACAAAAATTCAGTTAATTATTTTCAAAACTTTTTTAGCAATTGCTGGCCCCGTTTGAGCATTTAAAAAAAACACATTTCTGAGTAATACGCGTTTTAATATATGACATATATATATATCTTGTTTAAAGTAATGACATCTGCTTTTACTAAAACACTTGTACTTTTTGTTCTTTTAAACAGAAAATAATAAACTTGTTATTTTTATAAAGCTAATAAGATGGCCTATAAAATAAAATCATAAAAAAATTTCAATGTTTGGCAAAATTTATAATTTTAGGGTAGTCGAATACCTTAATGAGTGATACATGAGGATTGTAATTTTTAGAAGCACCAAAATTTCAAACGATCATGTTATAGTTGGACCTTTATGTTAAGTTGTGAGAATTGATTGGATTATTTACCCTCTATTTTAAAAGGAAAGATAAATGCTTAATTAAATCTTTCAAAAAATATAAATAATTTGTAAACCGTTAAAACTTTTTTAAGATCTTTTATATTTAAATCTAATATTTTTTGGGTCTTTTATAGAAGGTGCAATGTTCTTAAGCAATCAAAAAATAAACCATTCTGTTAGACTGTTTTATTAAAACACTATTGTGGTATCTTCAGTAGTACTATAATCTGCAATATTATTTAAAATAAGGTTATTATATCCATATCCTCTTTTTTCCTAAAAATCTAATTCCTTTTTTGCTATTTTTTATTGAAAAGGCTGTCTGTACATAGTAAATTCAAACAATGAAGTTAGATGTATTTAATGCAAATATATGGATTTAATAAATTAATGGTAGACACATAAAGTAAAAGTTAATCACAGTTTGAAAGATATTTTTAATTTCTAACTTATCC
>BMAO01000670.1:0-23645 GCA_019973975.1 Trichonephila clavata | reverse complement strand
AGGGTTCATCTGCATGACTGAGTTTCTAGAAAAAAAAGAACACCCTCTCACACTTTCTCCTCAGATTTACGGCTTTTCTTTTTTTTTTACTTTATTCAAAGCTACCGCATTTATTCGAATCTAAGCCACCATGGATTCTAAGTCGCACTCCAAGTTCTCAACACTTTTTTGTGAAAAAAGTAATAAAAAACAGTGTAAAAAAGTTTATTGGTATCCGATATTTAAGACATTAAAAAATAAGAGCTAATAAGAAGTCAATAGTTAATTTTAACTGTTTTAAAAAGTTTTAAACACAAACAGGGTCCTCATATTGTTTTAACCGTCAGTTATCATGTTCAATTTCCCCCTTCCAAAGAATTTTTCCGTCTTCGATTCTAAGCCGCATCCGATTCTCAGTAGCTTTGACATTGGGGAAAAAAGCACGGCTTAGATTCGAATAAATACGGTAATAAATTTGCATGATATAGAATACAAGAATTGATGCTCCGAGTCTGTAATCAGGAATCAAATTTTATTAGCAGATTCTGTTTTATTCCCTTTAATATAATTTGTCACTATTCTAGAACATCACGGAAGGAGCATCAAAATTTTTCTATACAAATGCATGCTTAATATAACTGAATAAACGTCACTAAGCACCCACACTATTCATAAGGCCCCACTTGTGAAATTAATATCTTAACAGAGAAAAATGTCGAAATCCCGAATTAAATTTGTCCTGGAACCTCACGAAAGCAGAGGGCGGGCGTCTATGCATGAATTGAGGTAGAAACTCATATTAGATCATGTTTCCTCCAGCGGAAAATATTTTGGTGAAAAATTAATTACGAATTGCATTCCAGAGTAAAGTAATATATATCTCGAAGTATTTTCTAATTAATTGCCTCTTTTTAGATTAAATTGTAAGGTCTCTAAGAAAATGAAATAGTTGAATTTTTGGACAAAATTAAAGAAGTTAAAGGAATGAATGATCAGGAGCGGCGATTGGGAAATAAAAGTGAAGGGTGGGGACGTAGACATAAAGAAAAGTATTAGGATATGTAGAAAGCGGGCGGACAAAGAACAAAATTTTAAAATTTAACCGCAAAGTGGGAAGTTTTTGACGTCTTTTAAATGACTTTGTTCAAAAAAGTAAGAATTGTGCCACGTACACAGTTTACCGATTGTGCGCAGTTTACCGGATCTAACAGTTTTGCGAGCGTGATTTTTATTTATATTATACAAAATAATCTGTATACCTATATTTTAAGGACAAAGGCGATTCACTCATTAACTCATCACGATATCTCAGGAACTATTGGCCCTACAGACGAAATGACGACATTTCACAGGCCTCCCCCATAGGGGTTTGTGAGGAGTTAAAGGGTGTTATGCATTAACTTTGCCGTTTTTGAATTATTAAATCTACGGACAGTCGTATTCTTATCAAGGAGTAGAGATCTGCGACTAAAAATCGATCACTTAAGGGGAATTGCAAGGGATTCAGGGACACTACAGATAAATATTCTCGTTTTTGGACTATTAAATCTACAGACTAGAAGTTTTCCCTATCATGGAGAAAATCTACAGACATAGAATAACAG
The DNA here is from genome assembly GCA_019973975.1 of Trichonephila clavata. Taxonomy (NCBI): domain Eukaryota; kingdom Metazoa; phylum Arthropoda; class Arachnida; order Araneae; family Nephilidae; genus Trichonephila; species Trichonephila clavata. The sequence goes on along the minus strand of BMAO01000670.1, from coordinate 22,062 downwards.
ATAAATGAAAAACTATAGATAAATATTCTCGTTTTTGAGCTTTTAGATCTACAGACATGGAAATTTTGCATATCATGGAGATCAGGTACAAAAGAGGGTTTGCAAAAATCGACCTCCAAGGGGGTTGCAAGGACAAAAAGGGCATTATAGATAAACATTCCAGTTTTTTTTACTATTAGATCTACAGAGTTGAAATTTGGTAAGCGTGTTTCTTTTGTTGTGTAGAGATCCATTAAAAGTGGGTTCTGCGGAAATCCACTTTGGGAAAGGGGTTACGGGAGCGTAAATATAGTTCTACTTCAATTTTAGAAATTCCTGTCCTTTTTAAATCAAGAGGTAAGGGTTATAAGAATATTTATCGACACAATCAAACGTTTACTGCTAGAACTTAGATAACTGTAATTTATAAACATAATATATTCATACAATATCATGAAAAACCTAGAGAAGCGGGCGAATAATGACTAATAATAAGAATAAATAAGAAAAGAGTAACGTTTACTACTCTATTACTTGTTATGGCTCTGTATAAGCATTTTGTGCATATTTTTGGCAACAAATTTTTTAGTAATTAAAAAAAAGGAAATATAATTAGAGGATAAGGACATCACACAGAGAGTTTGTCTAAATATTTTTAAATATAACTCTTAATTTTTAAGTGGCTTAGATGGAAAAAAAAACTTCCTAAAAGTGCACTATTTTTTGTAATCGACTGTACTGCGAATTATCAGGACTGGATAAACCCACTTTTGAGTCTCTAGATCACAGGTTGCCAACCTTTTTTGAACTGACGCCCCCTTTTCTAATGAATATTTAGATACCGCCCCCTCCCCCTCTAGAAAAATAAGAGTGTACATAATACAAGGTGAAAACAAGAGTTAAATTTTTTAAAAAAAACATTCTATTATTAATAGAATGTATTTTTTTAATTTAATCCTCTTCTAAAGCTGCAATTTTTTTAATTGCGAATCTGAAATAGCTATTGCCACAAATATATTTAACTGTATAATGTATATTTTAGTCATAAAAGGATAGTGTTGGAATTTAAATGCTACTGAATTTCTTCTTCATTTAAAAGAGTGGAATAAAAGTTCTATCTAATCTGTTATAAAGACAGACAGTGGTTTTGGTGATATGAAGTAATTTATAATAAATTATTGCTTTCAAAATAAATATAAATTGGCAGTTTCAGCCTTTAAAGAATCACACGTTAATTCCTGGTTAACATATTTAATTATGTTTCTTGGGTAATATACGTAATGAAATGCAGAGGACGAAACATTATTCTTACTGCTCACAGTCAAAGACAACACGTGCTCAAGAAATTAAAATACATTGTATTATTCAATTTAATGTAGATCTGAATGTAATGTAATCTTTAAGTTTTTCATCCACTTACCGAACTACCGAAACATGTGAATTTTCATTCATGTGATATATAAATGATTTATAGACATACAATCAACATAAGTAAACAGCATTAAAGTTTACTTTTGTTAGTACATAATAAACGTGTTTTTTTAAGTCTCTTTTAGGCTATATTTGGTTAATCTGCCCTAGTCCCTCCGTGCCATCTCAACTCATCGTAATTTTCTCTGGGCCTTTTACTGCCCCCCCCGAAAGCCTCAAACGCCCACAAGGGGGCGTTATCGCCCCCGTTGAGAACCTATGCTCTAGATCAGGGGTGGCCAACCTTTTTAGGAAGAGTGACACTTTCAGATAAAAAATAATTAAGCGTGCCACTTTCAACTTTTCGAACAGATGAAAAGGGAAAAAATTTTGCTTATTATGTAACTTTTACGCAAAGAACACATTTTTAAAGCACAAGTCTAAGTAGAGGAAATAATAAATGAGACCAAAGCACTAACTTAAATTTTATTGTTAATTTGCTCAGTTAATTTTCAATGGTATTTTAATTTTGTTAAGTTCATAAAGAAAACATTTGTTCAGAAACGTATGTTGATTCAAATCTACAGCACTATCTGACAGCCAAATCGTGTAAATTTGAAAAATTGCTTGTTAGTGCAAATTTCCGAAATTCAATAGAATTCCCCACATTTGCTTTTGAGTGTAGTATGATTCTGTATACAATAATTTCGAGTTTTATTTCAAGTGGGTAACAATTAACATTTTGCAGATGAATTGGAAATGTATTTGTGAAAATATCTACATTTTTTTTTTTTATCATCTTGAAAATCATCAAATCTAGACTGAAAGTATCATGCAAAAATGGATATTAAATTTTTAAATCCATCACAGTTTGGAGCACCATTAACTTTTTGAGATAGATTCTGCATTAATAGGAAATATGTGTTGATTTTTCCCCTCGAAAATCAAGACAAAAAAAAAAGCAAAAGTTTGTCCTCAGAAGAAAGTATTTGACCAACCAGGTTAGAAAAAATACAATCTTTTCTCTGTAATCTTAAATTTAAATTATTTTAATGTCTCTTAATATCGGTAAGAAAAGCTACATAACATAGTCATTCTAGAATACCAAGTACACATTAGGTAGTCCAGTGTTTTCTTCCAGATATATTTTAAAATACACATCAAATTCCAAAATTTTGCGAGGGAAAAAAGCTTTGGAATGCCAACTTGCACAACAGTTTAATAATTGTTGTGCATTAATAGGTAAATTTCTACTGAATCTCAATTAAGTTTATTAAAATAAATTTTAAGATTATTTTTGTCTGAGATTTTTTCAACAAAGATAAAAGAAAATAATTGTTTTCAATTATCTTTTCAAATTTTTAAAAGACTTCATGAAGTCTTCGCGTGCCACTTTTACAACTCCTCCGTGCCACATTGTGGCACGCGTGCCGCGGGTTGGCCACCCTTGCTCTAGATATTTTCTGCTTACGGGGCCTCGATTCTTTCCTACAAAGATCAAAGCACACAAAAAATATGAAACAGGAAATATAACAAAATTAGATACCGTAAAATCCGCCGTATAACGTGCACATTTAGCACAAAAAATAAAATCGAAATTTACGGATGCACGTTATACGCCCCGTATAAAAATGAGAGATTTAAAAATAAAAATAGAGATGTGATTATAGTAAAAAATTAGACTTCTTCATGTATTGAAATATAGCATAAATGGCATTCCTTATGAACTTAAAGGGTTGTAGTTCTAGAAATATATTAATTTTTCTAAAGCTTGCAACAATACCTCGAATAATTGACCTAAAATCATAAGAGCATTGCACACGTAAATTTCAGGTTTGTTCGTAAAATAGGGGGTGGGCGGCGAATAGACCCAAACATTAAAAAATGCAGCATAAAAGTATGGGTGCGCGTTATAGGCCGGATTTTACGGTAATTTGGAAAACTAAAATAAATCTTAAGTTGTTATTAATAAAAAAATAATTAATATACAACAAAAAATTAGTTTTTCTAGAAAAGTTTGAACAGTTTGTTTATCAATTTAAGAAATTGAAATTTATATCTTGTAACACACACACACACACAACCTAAACCTTGTAACCGTATAAAAATCAATATATTTTTGTTTATTTATTACATTGATCCGTCCAACAGAAAATTAAACAATCTTATTTGCAAATGTCTTCGAAACAGTAATTTGGCTGGAATGTAGACATTGTCTCATTTGTGTATTCAATGATATGGTCCAGCGAAATTATGTATTAAAATTAAATTTTCCAAAGAAGTTATGACTAATAAATATAATATAGTTTCCCCTCTTTTTTTTTATTCAAAAAGTCTCATTTCGACATTCATGACATGTATGGCATGTAAAAGCTATAATTCTTCGTTTCGCTCCTTGTAAGTAACTAATAATATGGACCCAAAGTCACAAAAATGTATTTCCTTTGCTTATTATCAAAGATTTCAAACCGTTACTTTCTTTTTTAAAAGGACTTCATATAGAATCACTTTCTTAATTCCTTTTGGAGTTATGTACAAATGTGGTTTCTATAACATTAAATGACTTAAATTCCTTATATATTAAGTTTCCAACAATTAATTATGTTTATAATAAATCACATCGAGAAATATGAGTAGTTAAAAATTTGCTACGTTATTATGTTACTTCATCATATTATTTATTATTATAAACTGGAACTCATCCAGAGATATTTTTCCTAATATCATGGATTCAATGTTCTATTGACCTTTGGCACTAATGTTTCAGAGTTATTTACAGGTAATGAAATTTCGAAGGAAATTTAAATTATTTCTCTTTTGTTTAAGGATTTCTTACTATCAGACCATACAAAAATGTATTTTCGTAATATTCTTTCCTTCATTTTTTGTAATAGTAGTCTCCGAAGCAGTGGCGTAGCTAGGTATTCAAAGGCCCTGGTGCAAAAGAAGTTGAGGGCTCCATCTTGATTGGGTTTTATCCAGTAAAAAATGTGAATATTTTAAATATACAAAGCTACTTTATAGCATCAGCTCTTTATTGTCCTCTGCAGAATATAGTACAGCAAAGCTACGTACTACCTACATGTATGTGTATGAGTTTTCTTGGGTGAACTTTAGTGATCGCCCAGATTCAATTTGACACCACGAAACACGTAGAAGGCTGAAAAAGAAATTTGACAATTTTGGGGAATTTTTATTTACTGTATTCCCTTTCCTGGGGTTGTTTGCGTTTAAACGCATCAATGGGTTTCTTTTTTTATCCATAATTTTAGTTTTCGAATTTGTGCAATACAATTCGTAAAGGCTCGAGTACTTATTGAGGCTAAAAGGGAGGGGAAAACGTAATGCTACGCTACAAAACGTCGTTGGAGAATCTCTGACTATTTATTTATTTTTTCGGGAGGGTCGTTCTCCCCACCAAAGGGTTTAGAGCTATAGAATGGTCCACCGACATAGACAAGAATGATCAAGAAATTGCTTCCTGTGTAGGTTTTTAAGATATAATAGTAAGTATGGTAAGATTTTTCATAGAGTTTATTTCCTAGTAACAGTTTATAGAAAAATGAAAATAATATAAACTTTTCAACAAGTTAAGTTCGCAACACTATGCAAACAGTGGATTTTAGGGCTTCGTAATTAATTTCAACTGAAAGAGTTGCCATGATTATAGTTGCGTTGCAACCTTTTACATTAAACCTCAAATGTGGGAGAAATTATCACAAGATCGGCTTGTTTGATGATGAGGGCCCCCTGAGCTTGAGGGCCCGGTGCACAGCACTGCATAGCCCATTGGTTGCCTAGCCCACACAGCTGCACCAAAGTTGGGTACGCGTACTCTAACGGGTACAAAAAAGGGTATATTTGGAGTTCACCAAAGAAGTTGCCTAACGATCTCTTACGAGTGCAAGATCGTGTACCACGTGCGTGTGACATTCTGTCATTGGTCGCAGTGTAATCTCATTGGCCTCTGATGAGCTCCGTAATATTCACTCAAAAGCCAAAACATTATGACCACCCCTATATTTTGCAATGAACTCGCCTGGATGACGCGGAAGGCACGTGATCAGGTGGAAGTGGTATTTAACTGCTGCTGGAGAGTCTGAAGAATCATTCTTTCACTTACTTCTGTGTGTGATGGGAAAGGCTGAGGATCTAAGCGACTTTGATAGAGGGCAGATTGTAATGACTCGAAGGTTCGGAACAAGTATTTCCGAAACTGCACGACTCGTGGGTTGTTCGAGATCTACAGTTGTTAGTACTTATGCAAAGTGGATGAATGACGGTGAAACCAGCAGTAGACTACATGGTGTTAGACGTCCACACGTTATCAAAGAAAAAGGTCGTCGGAGACTGTCTCGCATGGTGAAGCAAAACCGGAGCCAGACAGTGGCTCAGCTGACAGCCCAATACAATGCAGGGCCAAGTAGAATAGTATCGGAGCACACTGTTCAGCGGACACTGTTGGATATGGGGCTACGCAGAAAACGTCCACTCGTGTGCCTTTGCTGACCCAGCGTCATCGCCAACTGCGCCTGCGCTGCCCGGGAACATCGCGACTGGTCCATGGATCAGTGGGAGAGAGTTGCCTGGTCAGATGAATCATGGTTTGTCATTCATCACGCCGATGTCCGTGTCAGGATACGCCGTCTTCCAGGCGAACAGTTGCTCCCTCAATGTACAGTAGGTTACACACAGGCCGGTGGTGGCGGTATAATGCTTTTGGGGACGTTCTCTTGGGCGTCTCTGGGACCCGTGGTTGTGGTAGAGCAGACCATGAATGCTACAGGGTATCTGAACATCATTGTGGACCAGTTGCACCCTTACATAGCCTCTGTTTTTCCAGCTGGAAATGGAATGTTAAAACAGGAAAACGCCCCGTGTCACAAGGCTAAAATTGTGTTGGAGTGGTTTCAAGAACATGATGCTGAATTCCAGTTAATGTCCTGGCCGCCTAACTCACCGGATCTCATTCCGATAGAACACATTTGGGATGTCATGGGACGGCAGCTCAGAGTTTAAAGACCACCAATTCGCAATATCTCGGATTTGCGTGACCGTCGCTTAAACATCTGGTACAATCTATCTCCGGCCATCTACCAAGGACTTGTGGCATCCATGCCAAGGCGGGTTGAAGCTGTGTTGCGCGCCAAAGGTGGGCCAACTCGTTATTGACAGGTGATCATAATGTTTTGGCTCTTGAGTGTAAATACCCCGAACTTAAGCGCAAGCCTTTAGAAACCTTTTATGTTACATTGAGTACAATTTATTGTTCTCTCTTTTTGCTTAGAAGTATATGATTAAAAAGTTTGGAGATGGCATCCTTTTTAAACCATAAAATAGAAATAACAGATAGAAGTAGACTTTTTTTTGTACTGTATTGACAATGAGGAAGGAAACGTTGGTGAAATTCGATTAACAAAAATTTAAACTAAAATTATTGTATGAAATCAATAAAAGGCTCCTAAAATTAAATTTTAAAAAAATTCTATTTCAATTCAGTACGACTCGATCATTCCACAGATCATTCATGCGTAATTTTTCACCTGATAAAAGTCTTTCAGCTCACTAATATTCAGATGAAGTTTCAAGAGTGGGCTATCCACAAGGTTTATTCTCTCAAATTTGAGTTTTTTTCATCCAGTCTACTTGGATCTTCGAGCTAAAACAACTGAACGCCTCAAATGAATGTCACAGCTAAACAACATATATATAATGAATGAAATAGAATTATTAAGTGAACAATATCGCCATTTTAGGTTTGCCGAATTCGAAATCTGAAATCATAGTCGTTACGCTATTAGAAGTTAGAAGATTTCTCTTTGGTGAAGTTCGAAGGCTGTATTTCATTAAAGAGAGATATGCCTCTTAATTATTACTAGTTTATTGTCTAGTCACATACAGCATAATCAGGTTTAACATTAGATTAATAAAAGTGCATTATTGTGAATACTTGTTGGTCATCATTTCGTAGCCGCCTTAATGGCGTCTCAATCACCTCTACGTTCGGATCCCCTTCCCCAAGTATCTGGTTAGTGGGCGTGATTTCCACCTTGACCAACACGAGGTGGAGGTACCGTGACAAAGTTTAAAATAATTTAAATTATTTATTCATAACACTAAAATAGCTTAATTTATCACTAATAAACTTAAAATTTAGAATGGAATACTTGAAGTTAGTCGGAAGTAAATATATAAAAGAACACATATTTTACACGAAATGGAGATTTGTTGTTTTTTACATGAACAGTTCTTTTTCGAATGGAACTCAAAAACGATTAAATTAACGAATCATTTTTATTTAATTTCTAATATGAGATAAATCGAAGTATAATTTTGGGGAATGATTTTTATTTTTTAAATAATCAAACGAGAAGAAAGCTAATTCGACCCTTCAGCACCATTCTTTATTTTGTTTCGGAATGTCAACAATTTTTTTGTTCCCATCCCAGAAAAACTAAATTTTAATAAATTAATAGAAAACGTAATAATAGAAATGCAATAATTTCTGCATATCTCCATGTTTTGGTTTTTGACTTCATTAACGTTGATTTGCGTATGAAGTTTAGACTATGGATGTGTTTTTTATGTTAGATATCAGTAGAAATATATATATATATATATATATTTCCATTATTTCATTTAAATCATGGTTCCCGGCTATTTCTTAGCAATATACGTATCTACAATACTTATTTTTACAATATCAAGAATAAAAAAATTCCTTTAACTCTTCCTTTCTAAGCATCTTTAAAAAAATCCTCGATAACAGTTTTTCAAGCACTTTTATTCCTCGAGATTGATACCCCAATCTCAAATTTAATCCTAATTTTATTTTATAAATGTTATTTAAAAAAATTTTTTTTAATGATTAATTGTTTTGTTCACAGTCAAGGCTTACGACCGACAAATTTTTAATCACATTATGAAAAAGTAAAAAAAAAAAAAAAATGCTTGGGTTCTCTCTAACTATTTTGATGTAATTTTATTCTTCTATTTGAACTCATTATTAAAACTCGAAGTAAGAAAAGAAAGCCCGTGTACTTTTCACTTTTTTTCTCCCCAGATTTTATTCCGCTGACGTCTTTACTTCAAGGTCACCTTTAGCCCGTGAATAAATTAATTTGAGAACAAAAATAAGATTTTTGCGAATTTAAATTAACGGGAAGACGAGTACATTAAAAATCATGAAATATAGTTCAATAGCTACAACAAAAATAAATAAACAAAAGGAAAAGAGCCTTGTATTTGTTTTTATCCATTCATTAAAATCTTGTTTTATTTAAAAAGAAAAAAAGGCTGCACCGTAGTGATACAGTCCACCCTCGATAATTCAAAATTGATGGGACCAAAGAAAAACTTCGATTTATGAAGAGTTCAAACTATCAAGAAGGGTAGGAAAAAACTCCCAAAATACACGAAGATAAATTTTATTTCTAACACATTTAAATTTTAAACTGTGTAATAAAACAACAATTGTACATAAAAACTTATTTTAAAATTATTTTAAAAAGTGTATATCATACAGTATAAATATTAGAATGAAGTTAAATGTCCTGTATTGAAAATACATATATGTATTGAAAACAACTATGAAAAACAATACATACAGTCAGTGGCGCACACAAGGGGGGGGAGTCCTGGTGATCCGGACCCCCCTCCCCAATCCCTTGATTTTTTTCCGATTCATTATAATTCTATGTATATAGTACGAAAAGATTAATTAAGTATTTGTTTTTAATCATTAATTCTATTAATTAATGCTAATTATTCATTTATTAATTAATTTTTTACTGTTTTTTTATTCCCTAAAATCGACAAAATTAAATGAATATGTTGGGCCGCGTATTGAAGCATGGTACCAAAACAGTGGACTTTCGATCTTGGACCCCCCTCCTTGAAAAATTCCTGTGTGCGCTACTGCATACAGTACAGAATTAATTATTTTTTTTGACGAAAACATCTGTTATCTTTTTTGTTTTATGGCATTCAATCTAACTTTGTCAATAAATTTTTCTACTATAAATGAAGCTTGAAAAACGTCCGCATCCACATGATTTTGAAGAGAAAAGTCGTATAGTTTTAGTGACACTTTAGCTTCTGTCAAAGTTATCGGAGTCAACTCCGATGGTCATCAAAGGAGCTACGTTACAGGGGAGACAAGCAGAGACAATACAACACAAAACATGTAAGTTCCAACCTATTTGTTACAAGATCTACATGATAGTGAGTGTTTGAATTGTCGAGAATTTTACTAGATCACTTCGAATTATTGCGTGTTGTATTCTGGCCGGCCACAAATTTTACTTCGAAATATTGAGTGCACCAAAACGTATTGTTTAGTTCCAAATATCAAGAGTTTTTCAAGGAGATGAGCATATACTTCGAATAAGCGAGAGGATCGTATTATCGAAGGTTTGAATCAGCGAGAGTCGACTGTATACTGGCCGTTACTCAGCCGTTGCGCAGAAAATTTCATGATGCTGAATGATTATACACTGTTTTTAGGTTATTAATTAAGTCCTCACATTGAGATTTCGATTGCATTCAAAAACATTCTTATTACCCTCGCAATTTGATTTTAAAAAGACAGGACTTGAATTTCTATAACGAAAGTATATTTATCTTTTACGCCCGCGGAACCTCGAAGACATTTCCCTCAAAATCCGTTCTTTGCAGATCTCTATTCGACAAAAGAAACAAGCTTACCATATTTCATGTATGTAGGTCTAATAGTTTAAAAACAGAAAGAATTTTTCTATCTATACGCCCCCCTTATCCCCCCTCCCCCTCCTTGAGAATCGACTTCCGTACAACCTATACTTAGTGGATCTCTTAAACTTAAGGGTACCAGGATATGCTAGAAAGAGTAAAATGCGAAAAAAAATAAGACTTTATATTATTCTTAAAAATTTCCAATAGAACTTAGATTTTTTGTGATCTTAATAAAGATGTTTTAATCATTCTGTAGTAATACTAAAATAAGTTTTTAGTTAAAAAGAAAAAAAATTATGTTTAAATTAAGTTGGACATAATTTTTGAGACCTCATAATATATGCTTATGTTTATGTATATTTTTTTTTAAATATCTCTTAAATATAAAAAAAAATTTTGCACATAATGTAGTGAACCTGTTTTTTTAGTAAAATATTTAAATAGTTTCTGTAAAAAAATTATAAGACTTTGTAATTTTGAAAATTTTTATTATTTTATTTATTTTCGCTTTTTTTATACATGTTGTTGTTGTCGAGTCCATGATGTGCAGATTAATAGAAAAAAAGAAAATTTAGATCGCTCCGAAGCTGCCGAAGACAGCTTCGGAGCGATCTAAGACTTCTCTCTGTCGAAGACAGCTTCGGCAACCTCAACAGCTTTATCAGAGAAGATCAAATCTTCTGGGTCTTCTGGGCTGATCTTGAAAAGCCTGGCTTGAATTGCTGGGAAGTTGAGGATATGTTGTGGAGACAGTTGAACATTAGGGCAGTTTGGGCAATGATTTGTGTAACTTCTTTGTCCATCAATTTAGATTTTCACATTCCTTCTTTTTCATAAATAAAACTGTTTTTTAAAAAATTATGTACAACTTAGACTAAAAAAAAAAAAAAATAGGTCCACTATATGCACAGGTATTCTGCATAGAAGTATAAAAAAATTTGGAACCATATAGTGCAATGGCTCTTTTTTTAAAAGTGTACTCAAAAGTAAAAAATTATGCTTTGGAGAAAAAGTGGAAAGAAAAAAAAAACTTAACATTTATAAACGTTTGTTTACATTTTTGTCAATTACTTTTTTATTTATTTTAAGGTTATTTAATCAACGAACATATAAGTGTTATACATTTTTAGATTCAGAAAAATATACACTATTTTTTAATACTAAAATTGAAAAATCGACTTTTTGAATGGGCATGATGTCCTGGTTCCCTTAAATGACATGCTTACCGAATTTTAAGTTCTTAGGTCCAATTGTTCAAAAACGAACATTTTTATCATTAACGTCCCCACAACCGTCCTTGGGAATCGATTTCTGCAAAATTCGTTCTTAGCGGATCTCTACTCGATAACAGAAATATGCTTGCTAAATTTCAAATCTATCGATCTAATAGCTCCGGAGATTTCGTGATGAGTGAGAGTTTCTTGTTTCCTATATATATTTAGATGTATATATATTCCCATGAAAGTATAAATTACTATGAAATATATTTGGGTCTTTTGTATGAAATATTAGATTCATTCAGTTGAAAGGAAAATCACACTTGTATTCTGTGGTTTAACTAGTTATTTCAGAGAAAAGTGATCCATACGCCACCACGAAGTAAATTATTAATTATTGGTAATTATTTGATTTCACTCTAAGAAAACAATTGGAATACAGAGCGAAGTAGAGCTCTCGTTGAAAAGTATTAAAGATAAAGTAATTCACATTTTCATAAATTCAATGCAAAAATTAGGAACCTTTCTGAGGATTCAATCGATTACGGCGAGAAAAACTCCGACTCCTCGATGAACGAGTTCATTTTGGTCAAAGGGGGGGGGGGACAGTGAACAACCATATTACTATTAACACCTGCAGAGTCTGTATCCCGTCATTTCACTTTCTTTTCACCCCACCTTTTGTTGAAGATATTTTTAGAAGAGAGACAGGTTTGTATTTTCAAGTAAGGGAGAATATCGCTTCCAGCCTACTCAAACGAAATATTATTATTCATTGCTTACCGAAAATGAGATAGTTGGAAAAAATTAAGGACACGTGGGGAGCTAACGCCATTTTCACGATGATTGATCTGTTTATTGCTTTACGAGTACAGAATTATGCAAGAAATACCATTATGCTTATAAACACACAAGAAACACTATGTAAAATAAAACTTACGAACACTGATGAGATGAAATTTCGAAACACCTGTATAGAATCACTGCAAGAATCATTGATTTGAAAAACAAGAAATTGAACTCATAAATAAGATGGTGCCTTCGCTATATATAACACTAGAAATAATTAAGAAAATAAACTGATCAAATCCATTGATTTTTAATCTAAATTCAACTAAGAAGATTGAGATTTGAGCTAATATTTTGTGATTTAAATTTTCACACTTAACTTTGCGAGGACTTAAAATTTCAGTTTCACTTAAAGAGTGGAAACTTAATTATTTTGCAAGACAAGAGTCTGATGGAATCAGGACTTAACCCTTGATCATAAAACTTGTAGTTGTAACCACTTGGATGCTCTTTAGCATTGTAGTATCTTTTCAAAAATTACACACATGTTGTGCGAATAAATAGCATACGTAAATTAGACCAATATTTTATATATTCTTCCCCGCTTCTACTTTAGAATTCTATTAGGTATCGACTTCGTCATTTGATTGTAATTTTAAATTATGGGACGTGTTTAAATGTGGCTGGTGTTCTAGGAACCTAAAAGAACGCTCAAAATTTTAGCTGACAGGAGATCTTTTGGGAGATGAGATATTTAGTCTATACTTCGCCGGCTGGATGGCTTAGTTCGTTAGGAGCTAGCCTTGTATGCCCAAGTTTGTGGGTTCGACCAACACCCAAGTGGGTGGATTCTCATCATACAAAAAAATCGACACAGCGTCCATGTTGTATGATTATGCAGCATGTTAAAGATCCCAGGAGTACCAGTTTGATTTGGGTGCTCCGGCAAAATTAAATTCCAAGAACAATTTTGCATCGTCAGAGCTCAGGTGCGACCCTCTGAGGAGGAAGCTAGGGGTCAAAATTACATTGGGGCAATTAGTGTTCCCCTATATAGTGCCTCACTAAAAAGGGATTCCAGCTTCTGGGGAATGTACTAGGTCCGCGATGGCAATTACCAATTTAAATTTTTTTAAATTTAAGACGATTAAACGTAATTTAATAATAATAAAAAAAGAATATTTTTCAATCTGAGCACTTTACAAGTAACTATATTAACACTAAGCAATTGCACGAATAAACTAAGCCCTTGGGTTAAAGTGTAGTATAGGCGATGTCAATTTCTTTTGGCATTCAAAATCGATTGCCAAGCTACTTCACTTAGCGATAGGTGTCCAGAAGCCAGAATGAATTCGTTATCTCACCATAATTTCTATATAAAAGTCGCCAAATGCAAAGAAAAATCGCCAAATCCAAAGCGTCCCTATACTACACTTGAGCCAACTACGGTAACTACTTCTATGGAAGAAATTTGAAAAAAATACTCGTAGAGAGAAAGCACCGAAGCGTAATCTGTAGGCTAAAGATTAAAAATCTCTTGGTTTATGCAAGGGGCTTAAGCCCTCAAATCCCACACTTGTAAACGCCACCGATACTAAGGGAGCTCCAAAAAGTCGATTGATTTGAATTAACATGGTTTTAAAGCAATATAAGGTATTAGCCGTTACCCTCCCATTTCACTGGGTCTTTCATGATGTGGTATGATTGTATATTTTTTCTAAGTTACTGACATCTAAGTTCTACCATTAGGCTTTCGATTGTATTGAGACGCTTTTCTTATGGCCCCTCACCTATTGATTTAAAAAAGACAGGACAGGATTTCTAAAATGGAAGCATATTTATGTTTTATTCTGAAACCCCCACCCCTCTGAGTCGAGTCCCGTAGAGCCCTGTTTTTAGAGGATTCTTGCTCAACAAAAGAAACATGCTTGCTGAATTTCAAATCTGTATGTCTAATAAGTCAAAAACAGGAATTTATCAGAGCTTCTCTTCTCTTTGGGGGAAGCCGATTTCCGCAAAACTTGTTCTTTGCGGATATCTTTTTGAGAAAAGAAACAAGCCTACCAAATTTGAAATTTGTAGGTCTAATAGTTCGAAAGCGCGAGTTTTTGTCTAAAACACCTCCATTACATCCTTGCTAGTCAATATGTATAAAACATATTCTTAGCGAATCTTTATTCAACAAAAGCAATTCTGCCAAATTTCAAGTTTGTAAGTCTAATAGTTAAAAAAAAAGACAGAATTTTATTTTCTTATAACATCCAAACAGTCCCCGCACTCTCTCTAGGGAGCAATTAGATTTCTGGAAAACCCGTTAGCAGATCTCTTATAAAAAACAGAAACATGCTCTAATACCCCAGAAATTTCCCTTGGAAATCGATTTCCGCAATACGTGTTGTTAACGGATTAGACCCAAATTTTAAGTCTGTATGTTATATAGTTGAAAACGAGGATTTTTTTTATCTGTAACTCCTCCGTAAGTCCCCTCTCCGGAGTCAATTTTTGCGAAACTGATCTTAGCTCAACAAAACAAACATGTTTGTCAAATTTCAAGCCTCTAAGACTAGTAAGTAAAAGTAAAACTAAACAAGCCTATAAGTTTTAAAACTTTAAAACGGGAAATTTTAAATCTGTACGCCCCTGTGACTCCTCACAATCTCTTTTGGGATTCATTTCCCCCATAACTCGCTCTTAGTGAATCGCTTATTAACAAATGAAACATGCTGACCAAATTTAAAGTTTGTGTGTCTAATAGTTCAAAAACAAATTTTTTTTTTTGTGCTTATAACCCACCCGCAATCTTACTTGGGAGACGATATCCGCAAAACCCGTTCTTTGCGCACCTCTACCCAATAAGAGAAACGTGTGCCAAATCTCAAGTATATATCTATTTTTTTATGTATAGCTTTAGAACACAGATAGCGCTGTTTCAATAACTGTGTTGTATACCTGTATTCCCGGCAAATTGGAAGAGTGAATCAGTGATGAGTTTGACAGGAGAGAACAGGAACACAGAGTAGAATTCTGAGGTTGTAACTGACATGTTAAGGTTACGTGATTGAGTGAGTGACTGAATACGTCCCACTGTTCAGTTACACGAGGACTTTTGGGGACGGTCTGCGTAATTTTGAACCATGGTCAAGTGACGCGGACGACACCTAAACTGGCCCCCCTCTCTCCTAACTAACACACCACACCAACGAGAGGACGTTTGAGCTCTTGACAGATTTAACGCGTGCATCGCTCCCCTACACAGCGGGTCTTCAGTGGTACTGAGATCGAACTCATGACACGCTAGCCACGATCCGATGCCTAGACCACTAGGATACCGCGGCCTATGTTAAGGTTGCAGTGGTTGTGCACTATGTAAGTTGTTGTATGTTGAACGTATTGAAGTAAATTTTTAACATAGGTAGGGAAATGTAATCCACATAAGGGTCTATTGGTGATGGAAGTGACGTAAAGTACACCCCCGCATCGCGGGAGGGCCCAGGATTCTAGGGGGTCCAAAAGATATGGTTCTGTAATCCTTGTAAGATCCGGCTTGGGGCCCAAAACCTAAATTTGCATAGGAATACAAATATTCTAGGTTACGCCACTGGGTGATGGAACTCTTTAGTTAAAGCTTTATTAAAATGTTGAAGAATAAACTTGTTCTAATGACTCTCGCGCCCTGGCAGGGCCACGAAGCTCTCTTGCGATGGTTGATCTGCCCCAACCATCAGTGTACGAGAGTTAGAAGGAAGATTAGCCATAGGTCAAAACAACACACAATTTATTTACAAGTCTCAACAACCTAACAAACTTGGACAACCCAAGATTAGGATATGCACCATTTAATCAATAGGGAAGCAAGAGCGAGGAAGACGATATAAGTAAATTTAAATTTTATAACTCTTACTTTAGGAATATATTAATCGCGCGTTCACATTACAAAATTCTAAGATACATCTAAGTTGATCTACTTCAAGCCAACGCTAATCCGATTTAATTATCTAATTGACAAATCGTCAGTCTTAAATATTAAGCAGATAATCTACTGAACACTTTCATCTAGCTTTCTATTACGTAATCCTCACTGCTATCCTTTAGCTTTTAACCTCTCTCTCTCTCTCTCTTTCTCGAACCCGAAAGTTAATACTTAAATACACGGCATAATTTACGTAGACCACGTCTTCTTCGGAAGAAGGGTTTCAATTGAATAGTATTTATAGAAAGAATTTCCCCAAGAGGATTATTAGGAGGTACGCAGATAGACCCGTTACACTTTTGAACTTAAGGCTGTCAAAAATAAGTCCCGAAATTGTAAATTTTCATCTTTTTGTTCTTATTCGCATTTTTTCAAATTTTCCATTTGTCAGTTTAAATAGTTTCTTAACTAATGTGGTGTAGCATCTGCTCATTAATACAACTCTCCCCAACAATGATTGTCAAGATTCACGAACGGGGGACCAAGTTGTCCAGATGGGCCACTGTATCTCCCAAAAATGACCGGGTATTATTTCCTCATGCCTAGGACATAACACACGTGAGCCGATTCGGAAAACGGTTTTGATGTCGTCACACCTTTTCTTTCGCCATCATCCAAATGATCTTTAATTTCAACGTTCTATAGAAAGGAAGCTTCCGTGAACAGCATACATTGTGTTAGGTCCCCCCTTGCTCATTTGGGCCGCAAACGACTTGAATGAAGAGTATTATTGGCTGGTCGTGACAAAGACACACCTCGGAGTGAATGTGACAAGGTGATTTATAGCCCTACAGATGGTGAACAAGATACCGCGTCCGAACTAGACGTTCCGACTTATTGCCTCCCATCACCTTTGGAGTATGACTAAAGTGAGAAGAGCCGTGCGCAAATCTGTTACACGCGCCAATGAGAGGTGATTGGGGGAGTGAAAGGGACCCGCCGAGGAGTTTAAAAGATTGGCTTGCAAGTTGAGGGAGGCTCTCGATCTCCTTTAATTTACGGATTTACTTTAGCTCTTCAGTTTCGTTACTCCTCGAAGACGCTCGGTAGATTTAGCGGGGACAGCCGCACCTCGAGAACCAAGAGAGATGAACTTTGCAGACTTGTGAAAGACGGAGTGCTGGAGTCGGAGGAGACACGGTTGGGAAAAAACGAAACTGGAACTAGAGCTTTTCATCAGCGAAAGGCTGTAAACTTGTGACGGATCTATACGCGTTTCTACTAATTACTTCTTTTTTCTTTGAATCAAAATATTTATTTCAACCAATCTTCATCGAGAATCCAAACGTGATTTATGTAAATGAGGAATATTATATAAATTCGGTTTTCGCGAGTTGAAGGGGAGAGTGAAGTAAGAGGTTAAGTTAAGTGAAGTGAAGCAAGGAAGCGGTCGACACGCAGTTGTTGACAAGTTAAGTGAAGTTGATACGTTTGATGTGTGCAAGGAGAAGTGGTTAGTGAAGATTGAAAAGCAGTGAAATTGAATATTACGGAACGTGGAGCCATCGTCATTTGATCCAACTAAAGATAGTGCCTGAAGTTCTCCGTGAAGGAACCGAAGCATTAAGGAATCGGGTGTTGTAAAATTGATTAAGTAAAAGCTGACTATTAGTGTGCAGCGTGGATGTAAATGAACGTATTTAAGCTATCTTAGATTCAGTTGAAGTTCTGTAATATTATCCCAGCATTTGTATATCTCACCTCTGCACTCTACCATTGTTATATACCTTAATTAGAATTGTGTTGCGTTTGTTCGTAATCAGTAATAAGAATTAATAAATCAAATTAGATTGGCATTATGTCTGTAGATTATTTAGTTCCTCCTACACATCTAGCCGGATTTACAGATAGACAGGAGGGTTCGAATGTAAGGGGTGTAACTACAGTTTACCACAAACTTTAATAATTTAATAATGAATACTCTTTTTGTTTATTTAATTTGGAATAGAATGTCTTTTTGGCAGTTAGCTGAGTGGTCCCTCTCGCTCCCATATTATGAAGTAATTTAAAGGGGTCACGACTACAGCGGTTTTTTAATTGAAAAAAAAAATTGCAATGTAATTAAAATTCTATAGAATGAATCTTAAGTTTTTTCTTTAAATATAAAAGTTGTATATATTACGTAAAATATAAGCAAGCGAAGAATTTCTTATCCTTTTCATTGGAAAGAAAATATCGCGTCTGCATAATCTCTATTCCAAAAATAAATGCTTTATTCATGGGTTTTCCCTTCCAACACATTGGTCTAACTGTCAACAATAATCAAAAAATCTTTCGAGTGTCAGTTTGGGTAGGCTTTTACTTGTGATAATGCTTATAAGCTCTTCATGTTTATAAGAAAAAATAAATATATCTTTATCAGCTGAGTAAAAAACGCGTCTAATTAAACGTACGAATTAAATTAAGAGGGTATTAAAATAATTTTTGATTACTCGTGAGGATACTTATTACTCTATGGGAGTAAAATTTAAAGCATTGTTTTAATATTGGGTATACGCATTTTTAAAAAAAGACAATGTAAAAATAATGGGTAATAGATGGATGTAATAGTATTGCATATAAATATACGGAACAGAATTGTTCGAGCAGTAGTTTCTGAAATTTTGGCTCGATTTTAAATGAAGCAACAACAGAGCAACTATCGTCTAATATGAATTAACCCTTTAATCAAATTATTCTTAGGATTTGGGTACATAAACTGTCAAATTTTCTTATTGCAAAAATTCAATGTTTTGAACAAAATAAAATACACTTAATTATTAAAAATTCACGTTTCAAATTACATGTATAAAATTTTTTAAGATTTTGTAACAACCGCAAATTCGTATGGAGTGGCTGCCACACAGCGTGACAGTGGTAAAGATCGCATTATTTTCTAAGAAAAAAAAGTAAAATAAAAATAAACACCTATTAGTAGTTCAGCAATTCATTTTTGTGTAGTTCTGTGAGCCCAAATGAACTATTCCCGATGAGTGAGTGAGTGAATATTAACATCGCACTGTTCAGCTACACGAAAGCTTTTGGCGACGGACTTCCTCATTTTGAACCATGGTCAAGTGACGAGGATGACACCTGACACACACCCTCTCCTAACTACCACACCAACGGGAGGACGTTTGAGCTCTCGACAGATTTAACGTGCATCGCGCCCCTACACGGCGGGTCTTCAGTTGTACTGGGATCGAACTCATGACACGTTAGCCACGATCCGATGCCTTGACCACTTGGCTACCACGGCCATTAACTTTTCCTGATATAGATTAGGGTATGACAAAGATATGAAGCCGAAATATGTGATCTCCCGATATGTGTTCGGGTATAACGATAAGACCTCTAAGAATAAAAATTATCTCATTTTGGAGTACTTGTGCTGTGCCCGAAATGATTTCGGGCATGACAGTTAAAAGGTTCAACACACATACACGTACAGAAAAGTGAGAAATGGAAATAGAAAAGGAAAGATATTCCAGAATGTCGAAACAAAGATATTAAGAGTTCTGTGTTACTAATTTTTTTTTCTTTTGAATATCTTCGGATGAACACTTTTGTTTTCCAGAATTATTTCTTGCACATGTCTGGCCGAACAACCAGTAGACATGGTCACGAACTTATGACTAACGTTGTTTCTATCGAGTCGTGAGTTCGAGACCTGTTGCTACTGTGCCGAACGATTGATACACTTTAAATCTGTTGAAGCACCTTGTCGTAATGTTGGAGTTTAGAAGGTGGGAAGCCAGCTTAGATATCCTTTATTTTTACCAGGGCTTTAAAAATTTTGAGGGTGGCCGCTGTAGCCTAAGCGTTATGGTCACGAACTCATGTCTGGCGTTTGTCCAGTCGCCGGTTCGGGTCTTCGCGCCACTGAAGACTTGCTGTGTCGAGGAGTGCTCTAGTACAACCCTGAGGTTTCCAAGCATAATTTTTTGAAGTAAAACTTCTTTACGCACGCTTGACTTGGGGAGTAAGCTGGTGAATGCTTGACGAGAGCGTTACGAAAAGTGTAATCGGGCGAGGCGAACGGACGCACGTTTAACTTGGGGAGTGAGTGAGTGCATTTTATTACGGTATATTCGCGAAATCGATGTTGGTCAATCACAATTGGTGATATACATATGTGCTGCTCACTGTGATTTGGACGATGGAACAAACATCGTAATGGTAGTTACTTACATTTCGCCGAATAACACAGTTAATTATTTAAAAAAAAATTTCAAAGACGTATGATTCATGGTCGAGTAGGCTCTGAAGAATTAAGAGAAAACTATCATACGTTGCCACTCATTTTTGAAGGAGATTTCAATGTTAATTTCGCGCTCGAAGATGGACCACTCTTGGTAAACTTTCTACAAGATAAATTAGAACTACAAATGAATAAAATGAATAATAACCGAAATGTGCCTACCACAAGACATGGAACAACAATCGATGCAGCTTTCTCTAGATACCTTTCTAATTTTCATTCGAAAACATATGTATCTTATTTCTTATACCATAAGCCTATTTTGTCCGGTCTTACAATCAACCACAGTAATTACTGATGTATCCGATAATGAAAACAATGAATAAAAATAAAAATCTATTTAACAATATTAATTTATTGATGAAAACCCATAATAAATTTAAATATTCGTAGAAAATTAATTTATGTATATGAATATACATGTATATATTATACATATAGATGGAGCTAAAGAAGTTTTATTTCAATCGTGTAGTCTAAAGCACACTCGTTTTTCCCCCCTCTTCCATAAGTCTGTCTGAGATAAGGAAAAGTTCTTGTCAATCAGTACTTACTAATATCTTTCTTCACTTCAAATTGTAACTCGGTATGGTCGCGGACTCGTTGTCGTCGTGTCATGAGTTCGAGCCTAGTACCGCTGAAGACCCGCCGTACAGAGGGAGCCGATGTACGTTCAATCTGTCGTGACTCAAAATACTTGTGTTGGTGTAGTGAGGAAATTAGGAGAGGGAGTGTCAGCTCCCTTGACCGAGGTTTAAAATTACCCGTAGTCCTCATCTTGCTTTGGAGAAGTGTTTCTTAAACTAGGGATTCTCTCTCCGACTCCAAATGGGGCGTGGGACTTAAAGCTGGGGTAGCCAAAAATTTTACGATTTTTGATATCTTTTTGCATAAAATAACTTGCTCGCCATTAACAAATAGTTTAACACATTATATCTGAAATACAATCGTGGTAAGAGATACATAAAACGAAGAACTTTTTACCTTAAATTATAATAAAATTATTTATTTTATTTGTTTCACCCATATTGCTATTAGTCCTGAGGCCGCGGTAGCCTAGTGGTCAAGGTAACGGACTCGTTTCCGGCGCGTCACGAGTTTGAGCCCAGGATCACTGAAGACCCACCGTGCAGAGGAGGCTGACGTACGTTAAATATGTCGGGGCTCAAACATCCTCCCGTTAGTGTGGTGTGGAAGTTAGGAGTGGTGCCAGCTCAGGTGTCGTCCTTATCATTTTGCCAGGGTTCAAAATTACGAAGTGCGTCGTCGTGTAGCTGAACAGTGTGACGTTGATATCCACTCCCTCACTCATCAAAGATCCTGTATATGTGAGTGGACGCGGTAGCCAAGTGGTCAAGGCATCGGATCATGGCTAGCGTGTCATGAGCTCGAGCCCAATACCACAGAAGATCAGCCGTGTAGGGGAGCGATGCACGTTAAATCTGTCGAGAGCTCAAATGTCCTCCCGTTGGTATGGTGTGGTAGTTAGGAGAGGGGGTGCCAGCTCAGGTCATTCACGTCGCTTGACCATGGTTCAAAGTTACGCGGTCCGTCGCCAAAAACCCTCGTGTAGCTGAACAGTACGACGTTAATATTCACTCAATCACTCACTCACCCTGCGTATGTAAAATTCGAATGTTTCAGTAACGCATGCTCACGCGTTTTAATTTAACCGTAACCACGGGATCTTCCAGCCTCGTCGGTTTCAGATTGTCAGCCTTTTTATACGAATTAGGTTTTAACGT